>OX638391.1:30282637-30514576 GCA_951813805.1 Limnephilus auricula
TTTGAAGTCTGACACATAGAGAGGGTAGTGACTCTGTAAAATGTTTGCATTATAAAATGCAATATTATAAGTTATAGTCTTTCAAACGCCGTTACATTTAGTGACCATCAAATCGACGATCAGCTGATGAGCATAACAATGTGACCATTTTGCTCTATAAAACTTATTCTTAAACGTTTGTTAACGTATTATATTTAAAAATATAAAATCATTTAAGTCAATAATTTATTAAAACTTTTTTAAAAAAAAACATCGGTAAACTTAAATTTTAAGTCATTAAAGTGTATAGTCTTCTTTCGAAGTTTTAGAATATTGTTAAATATACTAATGTTATTATTTTCGTGGCATTCTTTGACACCATCCAAAGACTGGCGGAAAGGGACACTGTTGACCTTACCGGTGATGAAAGGTTCGCAGAAACAGGTTTTCACTAACATGCGGAATAAAAGGACGCAAGGATGAATTCTCCTCACAAACTGACAAATTTGCATACCTATAATTTCTTCGGCCAATGGATGAATAGAATAAATTTAACGGTTGTTTTCTAAGCGGAATAACGACTCCATCTGTAACGAAATCATGTGTTGAATATTTATAAAGTGCAATTATTGAGCGAACTACTTGTTGGAAATGTCATATATTTGAAATCAATTATTTCTAAATTAAAAGGAGAAGGTAAAGTACTAAGAAGTGTCTTTGGAAAAATATCTGGTAGGTCTAATTATTGACGGGCGGTGCGGAGCGCAACCTAAATTCAACATAAATAGTTTAAGATTGTAATTATTTTATCTTTGTTCGTGAACACAACTAGTAGTTCTGTGAACAGCAGAGTCGTGTCCAAAAAAGTAAGTTTCAATTCTTTACTTTAAACCAAAATTTCCTTTGATATCATAAGATTTGTAATGAGATATAGGGAAGTTTGTATAAATTAGACTATTAGCTCGTGGAGGAAGGTATTGAAAGAATACTCGAATTATCACAGATTAATTTATTAAGTATAATACATTTTCTTCATAAATTATAAAATTTTCAGAAGTATGTGATACTACGACACTGAATCAAGGATGTTCACTAAAACCTCGTAGTAGAAACCATGATCATGGTGAATGGGATAAAATGGAAATTTCCCACACGGCCACTATCTAAGAGTATTGATATTAGAGAGACGGCATGTGAAGTGTGCCCGCGCGCTCCAAGTGTGCCTTTTCGAGAATTCTACCCACACGGTTGACATTGGCTGTCACCATGTAAAATGGCTGCTGTCGGAACGTATTAAACGACCAAAAACCAGCAGCCAACGTAAGCCGTTTGGGTAAATTTCTCGAAAAGGCACACTTGGAGCGCGCGGGCACACTTCACATGCCGTCTCTCTAATATCAATACTCTTAGGCCACTATCTTGAACTGGAACTGGGACGTAACAAACAAATTTACAGACAGATTAATTGCTAAATGGTCGAGTAAAACAGCACTTCGCTACGCTCAGTCAACAATTGGAATACGATACAAGCCAGATCCAAGCAGTTTAGACACCTGAATGCAGCAGTCTTTGGTTTATGGACATAGTCATGTGGCGTCAAATGTTCTCTGTCTACCTACATTGAAACGGCAGGATTGTTGATTTATCTTATTCCAACAACTATTAATGTAATTTGCCTTCCTCACAAATTACTTAAAATTAATCCAAAAAAATATCGTTCGCTTACGGCAGGATCTGCCTAACAACTGGCCTAATTCTGTTAGGTTAGTTCTTCAATAGGGGTACGATATATATTATCAATAGATGTCCATAAATGTTCAAGTGATCAGAATTGGTTTTTATCTTTTTGAATGAGATCTTTTGCTTACAAAGGTGTTGTACAATAATATCAAAACAAGAAAATAAATAATAATGTCAAAGGCGCTCGATATCCAACTTTTAGAGCTTACACATACTTTTCCTGTATTGTGAATATATCCGAGACAAAGGCATCTACTTATCGTTTTCATATTCCTACAGTAAATGTTCCTCGGCGAACAAACGTAGGTGTGTGTTTTATTTGATAATGCGAGATAAGAAACTGAATGTGTGCCAGCATGCTTTGCTTATGAATGACGGTGATCATAATTTTATAAGCAATAAATAGCTTAAGGTGGCTCTGCAAACGAAAATTTCTTTTTCCTTGATACGGTATGTATCTTTCTTCTTTCTTCTGGTGCCTGCTTTGCCGAGGGCTGGACACCAATATGTCTTATTTATTTATCGTATTACCAATCAAATCCAAGCCAAAACATTACTCGAAATGATAATGGTTTGTTTTTAGTGACCAGATCTGAATAGTCAGATTGTCAGATACTACTCTACCTTCCTCTTCCTTCATCTCCTCCCCTCTCCACTCGCTTCTGCATCATAACATTTTCGTCAAATTTGGAATGTCATAGTCCTTCTGACTCCCGGTCCGAATAGTTGGGAGCGGTTCACATGAAAAAACTGCCCTGAAAAATTGATTTAAGTGATAAGTTATTTGCGATTTCCTGTCATTATTGCTTTTCGTTTTTTCTTCGTCTCAGTACTTATATATACCTACAATTAGAATGTGACTCTCTCCAAGCGATTATATGTTTAGCATACTACTTTTATATCCTTACTTCAAAGGTCTTGTTTTCCATAACATATCACAATGTCCATCCTTAATTACATCAATATGTGTTTATTGCCTGTTACCATTTCCATTGATGACTTTCAATCGAGTGTGACTCTCTCCATCCTTTAGATTATCAACATACTACTTTAGGTGTGTCCGTATTTCAATAGTCCGTATTTCCGTGCAATTTTATAATACTCGTTGAAGATAACCCGACTCAATTCGCATTATCGTTTTAATAAATTAGTCTGTATTACAGAGTTCTGATTAAGGTACTGGGTAATTCGGACCATCTCGATCTAAATTTTGTCTTTTCACTTCTCACCCATCATAAAGTCAGGTGGGCACTGCAGATCATGAAGAAAAGAATTATGCTTCGAATGTGATAAAATTAAATTATTAATCACGATAATGCATTTATCTTGGGCTTATTTCTTAGATTTTTAGCAGGTATCAATGTTTATACTGTTTATGTATCCGCACATTAAGTCTAGAGGGCATACATTAATTACGTGAGCAAAAAATAGGAGGGGTCCAGTAAAATCTCACCAAATCTCATTATACCAGGGGGGGGGGGAAATAAAAATCTCACGTAAACTTTAAAAGAGTTTACATATATATTCTTATACAGATAATAAATAAAAATTAAACTGTTTCACTTCTTTTGAAGTGTCCCGTTTTGCCCGCTGAAAAAATTGTTATCATGAAAAACATTTATTTCGAGAGTAAGAAAAAAATCTCGCGTGAGGAGGGGGGTGTCGGGGGTCCCACTTAATCTCACTTAATTGAACGGGGGGGGGGTCAGGGGTTTTACTGAATCTCACCAAATCGCACCAAGGGGGGGGGGTCTAAATTTTTTTTAAACTGCTCACATAATTAAAGCATGACCCTCTATCATATTCCGAAAAAACTAATTCGATTTATAGATTATAATACGATTTTGAATTGAGTTTTATGTAAGGAAATGAACATATTTTTATAAATTTAGTTTTAGTTTAAATGTTAGTATCGTCCTAGATTTTTTAGAACGAAGCGTACAAATAGGACTGTTTTGAGCATTTGTTTCGTTAAAATATTATATCTAATGTTACGTACAATGTATGTAGGTTTTTTACGTGAAATGACTATTGCTGTTGTCGCTAAAAAGACGTTTGTTTAAAAATCATATCACTTGCAGGTATTATGAAGTAATGCGGAAACTTCAAAATCTTTATCTTACTTACACAATGGTTCATCGTTTATGTTTTAATAACCTGCATTCCCCAAGGAATCTCATATTTTATCTGCATGAATGTTTACCGCAGGATGAAAGTCATTCCGGTGTTGTTCCACTACCATGATAACATTATATAAGAGCCACAATCACAGCGCTGATGTAAACTGTGCACCACGATTTTGTCATGTACCTCGTTAGTTAAAAAAGTTAATCAATGGATCGAGTCAAATATAATCTTAGCCATAAAGGGTATTTTTTTTTAAATTTGTTTTTTTATAAATTCATATTTATCTAACGAAAAAACATATTATTTAGTACTTTACGCTTATATTTTTTGTATCGTAATTAATAATTTTATCTTAATTCCAATAAATAGAAAAGGTAAGAAAAGCTTTAATGTATCCACAGCATATTTTTTCATATTCATAATTTAAACCGATTCGTAGTAAAGATAAATTTAAATAGTGATTTGGCGTATAACTTCATCTTAAGAGTAGGTTATAGGGCAAAAAGGTGATTTGCAGCAAAACGACCCTCTAAAACAGCTGAATTACTACCTTTCGTATGACATTGTCAGACTTCATATTTTTTGTTGTTATTTAATGGACTATTATTTTTCAAACAGCGGATTTTTTTTTGTAAATGATGTAAGCATTCGACCATAAAAAATAAAAACATTGATACACCATACAACCCACTTTTCAAACTTCGATTTATGACTATGGTATAATTAATGATTTTACACAATGTCTTTAATTTAAATTATGTATGTAATACACATATCTGTCAAGGTACGGGTTCATATTGTCGTTATGATATCTGTGAATATTAACAATTAAATAAATACTTCAATTTCAACATATTTTACAACACTTCAACAGCTTTCTTGCCATTCCGGGAGAGAAGCCCCCGTTGAACAGAGGTGAAACTGTACGTTCCGTGTTTCACAGCATACGTATTTACAATATGCCATCAAAATGTTTTATTACTGGGTGTAAAAGATCTAAAGGAACTTACTTGAAACATTGCAATAATTTAAGAAGCCAGAAAAACAGTCAGAACTCACAAATTCCCTTTTTTTACGTAATTTTTAACATAAACTGTCACATTTCTTTCAAATGCAAGAAATATTATGTTTGAAAGGGTGTTCGCGTTCAGTGTATTCCGAATTGTTTGTTACTATCTTCGTGTTGTTTTCAGTTACAAGTATATGTAAGAATTCATTGTCTTTACGAGCTCTGACCTTGTGTGAGTGAACGTTTTTTATGTTATGTCTTGTTGGGCAGTGTACACAGTGTTTGGAAATAAATACTTACTTATTTTTTATCTTTAAAATTTCTAATGAAGTCAATGAAGTTGAATGTACACGGTGTTTGAGAAACAGACCAAAATCTTTTTAAGGAAATTAACAATTATGTATACAGTAGTACCCCGTTTATTTGAACCCCGATAATTCGAAAAATGCGTAGATAATTCGACATTTTCAAAAAAATATTTCATACAAAATGTTTTTTATTCGAAATTCTTTAATTCTTAATTGGAAATTAATTTTTGTCCGCACACTTTTTGTTTGTGTAATTCGAGAAAAACATCGATTTTCGAATTACACGAAAAAAATTATGATAATCATCAGATATTTTTCGTAAATCGGAATCTGACAGACAGCCATGGCGGTAAAACGAGCTTAAATGTGGATTTAAGCGGTTGGAAATCGTCCTAATTCGTACTATTATTTTGTAAATCGGAATCGGTTTCCAGTGGAATGTGGTATATTTACGAATTTACCTAAATGTCAAGGACCGGCCGCGACGGCAATCGGTCGTAAGAATTTGATTTACGAGGAAAATATGCGAAATTTTACGAATTTACTTTGAATTCTGAATATGAAGAGCTAGTTGTGACGGATATCGACTGCGAAATTTCGAATTTATGCGAAAACATATCGTATTTTCACGAACTTACTTCAAATTTCTGAGTTTAAAGGGCCAGCCGCGGCCGTAATCGGCAGCGAAAATTTTATTTACACGGAAATATATCGTATTTTTATGAATTACTACGAGTAGGTATCTGAATTAATGGCCGGATACTACGGGATTCGAGCACCAAAATATTTTTTCGCGATAATTATATGGTATTTTTACGAGTTTACTTAGAATTTTTGAATTAGAAGAGAGAGACGGAAATCGGTTGCCAAATTTCGATTTAGGCTTTGAAATATAACACGAATATACTTTTTATATATCAATTTAAAAGGCGGGCTGCGAAGGATGTCGGCCGCGAAATTTCCATTTATGCGGAAATATATCGTATTTTTACGAATTTATTTAGAATATCTGAATTTAAAGGGCTGGAAATTGGCAGCGAAAATTTTATTTGCACGGAAAAATTATATATTGGTATATATTTTTTCGAATATAAGACCGACCGTGGCGGTAAACGGCTGCGAAAATTCGATTTTCACAGGAATAAGTCGTATTATTACGAATTTACTCCGAAGAACCTACCCGAATTTAAATTTTCGAACGAAGAACTCGATTTTCGGCGACTGTTTATAATTTATTTTTTCATAAAATTTCGATTTACGTGGGAATTTGTTAATTCGAAATTAGATTTTTGGTGTCCCATGGATTTCGAATTAACGGGGTTCTACTGTAGTAATCGTAATGATGAGTTCTATAAAATATAGTTTAAAAGGCTGAATATTTAGAAGTTAAATAAAAAAACACCATTAAATTGACTTTAAATGTGAACCACGAAATTCCAAACCATTCTTCTTCTCGTGCCCTGTCCGTCCAACGGACGTTGGCAATATACGCATGTTAAATGTTGAACATTTTAAGTCCGAGAAGGGACTATCACCGCCACCTAGCGATGTAAAAATGAAGATATTTTGACAGGAAATGAATTGTTCCAAGGGTATAATATACGCTTAAGAAGATTGTCAACAAAATTTTGATGTGGAGGAAAATGTTATGATTTTTTTTTTGTAACTCCCATCGGTATAAGATCACAGTATTAATTTTGTAAGAATACATATTCATATTTGACACCTGTTGTTCCCTTGTCACGCCATAAAACATAGCGACACTATCCGAATATCTGGCATTGAAATCTCACATTTAAGATTATGTAATACGGAATATTAAATGTTAGGCAAATCGTCACTTCAGTTGGACAAGGTGCTAACTTCACTTTACATTGTACTGAGATAGATATGTCAAAGTTTGCAAAGACGATTTCTTGTTATATATTTACCAATTTCTGATTTTGAGGTAGTAACTTGTGTAAAGTATTTTAATGGAACATATTTTAAAGGAAAGTATTTAAATATGACGTATACTTAACATTTAGAACATACCTAAACAAGCAGATAAAACCATATGCTGGGGTATAATAATTGATTGCATAAGGTTCTAACTACATTTTCCTAATACAATTCCAAGCTAGGGCCACGTCCTATTTAAATATTTTCCATTAAAATAAGCTAAACTAAAATACCTTACACAAGATTGAACCTGAAAATCAAAAATTGTTACTAAAGATTACGAAAATTCATGTTTGCAAACTTTGAAATCTCAGAACATGGCAAGGCGAAGTTAGAACCCTATCCAACCAAAGTGGGGAATTGCAATGCGCTTCGTAATAATAATCAACTGTCAGATACAAACAAAATAGAGAAGGTAAGAGATGTTAAAAACTTGAGAAATTTGGGTCTTGATTTTAGAAGTTTATTCTTCATACAAATATTTATGGAAATACAACTCATTTTCACAAAACGGTTTTGAAAATTATTATCGGTTATAGGAATGAGCAAAAGAAATGATTTTGCATTCAAAGTTCATTTTTGAAAATTTTCAGTTAGAACCTTGCCCAACTGAGGTACAAAATGTATCGTTCAAGCGCTACAAATGGATCCGACGCCAAAAAGCCAGAATATTCTTTTAAAAAGCAATAAAAGTCTAAACTTTGTAAAATCTTAATAATATCATATCATTTAATTATTTTTTTAAGTGGAGCTTTGCCTCAAAATCATTATTATTTATTCTATTAGTCATTCACTTATTTGACATTACATATAGCTTGGCATATTACTTAGGTACTTGTCGCCTCTGTTGGCAAACATAATTTTAATTTTACTACCATTTGACTTATATGGCTCAGAGCAAGAAGATTGTTTTACGCCAAACACTGCGGGTGAATGAACTTAAATAGGTAGTTGGTACTTACTTACACTTACTAGTACCTAAGAAGTGCATAGCGCTAGGACTTGGGGAGTGCGAGTAGCACAAGTAACGTCATTTGAGTGACTGCACTTACTCGTGAGTTTAGTTTTATGCTTAAAAACATTGTGAAGAGAATTTTAGGACTATTTAAATAATCATCAATCATTTTTATTTAATGGCATTTGTGGTAGTAGATTTTAAGGTATAACCAATCTCATAATTAACTTTGATAGTTGTAATTGATATGTTGTATTTTGATAGTTGTTGATTGATTGTTTCGAACTATTTAAGACTACATACTCGACTCACTAGGCATAAGGACTTATTTAAATGTCCCTCTTCGCTAATTTCTTGCTTACTTAGTTTAGCAAACTAATACAAACGGTATCGACATTTTAATGTAACAATTTCGATGTTTAAAAACATTCCTAAATCATTTTTTTCATATTATGTCAATATATTATTTCTGATAATCTTATTATTGTTACATTTTTCAAATCCATTCAATTGTAAATGAATGTAATGTAAGATATCATTGAAGAAGAAGATAACAATAATAATCAAATTTTTTTAAATATGAAAATGAAAAAGGACACAGAAAAATAATAAAAGATAATGGTCGTAACTGGGGCTCGAACACAGAACCTTACGTCTTACCGGGACATACACCTCTACCAATCGGGCCACTGCGATCTATTATGAGACTGTCGTAATTATCAACTTCATATTTCAAATTTCAGAATTAACAATATTATCTTCACAATAAAATATATAAATTTGTTTTAGACCACTTTAATCTAAAACAAATAGGTCTAAAACAAATGTATATATTTTATTGTAAATTATGCTTATTACGAACATGTAATATTATCTTCGACTAATGTTTTTTTTACATATTATTGGCAGCTACCTTTATTATTGGAAACGAATATTCAAACAATGTATTTGTTACCTAGATAGTGTCTCGTAATGTAAGAAATAATTTATTTCAACCTGTTGTTTATTATTTAACCCTTGTGTAAAAATATATTAACATTATATAACCCAGTGTTAAAACCCCATGGGAGTTTAAAATATTAAATAAATAAAAAGAAAGAAGATGATGTTGTTCTATACATATTTTTTTGCCATCAATGGCACATTCAAAATAAATAAAAAAAAAACAGCAAAACGAACATAACTGGTGCTGTATTGTTTCAAACAATAAGTCAAAACACTGCGGAGTGAACGAATAGTGTATTTACATATTTATCTACAGACGAAGCAAATTACAATACCGTGCAGATTTTTTGGGAAAGGGTCAATATTGATGGAATGAGCAGGGAACAATCCGGTGTGGGGGTTTCGAAATCAGGGCGAGTCGTTCATAACAAGCGGTTTTAGAGAGATTACTGATTTAAAAACGCGGTATAAAAACAATCAAATTTTCAATTTAAAATTGGAAAACTAAATTTTAACGGAAAAAAGTTTAAATTGTCACTGTTTAGAAATAATCTGATACATATGCACGCATCTCCACGATTTCAGATGCCTTTTATTTTATAACCACTCGGGCGATTGTTGTTCAGTTTTTGATTTTTCCATTCGATTTAATTAATATAATTCCTCAAAATTTTAATACGGAAATATATAAACTTTTTACTGCAGTTTAAAGCTAATGAATTCACCTAGATTTCACCGTTTATCCCATATTTGTAGGTTCGTTAAATGAGGTCCAATTTTGGACCGACAAAAATAAAAGCGGTCCAAATTTACACCAAAATCTCTCCAGTGGATAAAGCAATAAAGGTAAACATACGTAATTAATAGATTTCCTGGATCTAAATATTTTTCTTTTCATTTTAATCACAGCAGGTGCATTATATAATTAGCATCGCACTCCGATAAGGCACTTTTTAATGACTTGCGCATTGTACAGTTTCTAATTCTAACTACGGGAATTCGTATTATCATATTATTCAAATGGCGAATTCAACAACCAACTACTGAAAACTACCACTAGGAGGAGAGCGGTGGCCTTAGAGTCCTTTGGCGGTGAAAATATCAGAAATGAGAGCTTCATGAACTTGCGATTAGCGACTTACAGCTTGAGGCTTATATTCGCCGCTCATCTTCACTGTCCGGGTACAAATTTAATAGAGAAAGCAGTTTTATAAAGTTATCTTTTTAATCATCACAATTTAAGCTTAGACACACAAGCTTACGCTCACTAGTATCTTTCTAGTTTTTGATAGGACCGCTTGATCATCATTCATCCATTTGTTTTCGCTATTCTGCAAAATTAACTTTTTTGACTTACGACACTTTTCTACGGGATGTGCGATTTGTGTTCGAATTACCTGCTCCGCAGATGCCGCGTGTGTTTTACTGTTGTTATATTTCTATGATTTCACGGCTGTTGCAGTAAACAATAAGGGTCAGCGTATGCCGAGATTCAGGCGTAGCACGTGCAGAATGTGCAGGTGCAGATTTTGTAATGTATGGACTTGTAAGAAACAACGTATGCTGAGAAGTATATAATAGATATCGCCGCCTGAATTATTGTTTACTGCAACAGCCGTAAAATCATAGAAATATAACAACAGGAAAATACACGCGGCATCTGTTGAGCAGGTAATTCGAACATAAATCGCACACCCCGTAATTTAAAAAAAATAATTTTGGAGAATAGCGAAAACAAATGAATGAATGATGAACAAGCGGTCCTGTGGAAAAGAGATACTAGCGACATCTTTCGGAGATGTAGTGATCTAACTTAATAATAGTTTTTGTGGGGCATAGATTGGTGTTCTTATTATCATGACGAAAAAACAAATCGGTTTCGAAACATGAATATAATTGTGATTATTTAGTAGTGATGTAATTAAAAATGACGCCACAAAGTGATTTTGCGAAGATTGAAGAAATACATAGATAATCAGTTTATTTTTCAGGGATAAAACGTTACAGGAAAATTTTGGCTTACGACACTTTTCTATGGAATGTGCGAAATTATTTTTAACACCATCTGTTGACATCATCTTCAGTGGGAGGGATGGATTCATATGTTCGTCAATCCTGAACACACTGTGACCCCTAGATTCCTACCCTTAGATTCCCAGAGCTCTGTCTCCATCGTTTCCCTAAAAAGATCATCCACACACCATCCCAAAGATGGCATAGGATCTGAGGGATTTTTTTCTCGGGGCCTCCTGTGTGGAGATAAATGTAAAAAAGCTATAAAGCCATTTTTTGAAAGGTTTTTGTCTAAATGCTAATCATTGTAGCATATTGCATTAGAATAAAGAAAAAATATTTTAAAATATCTAGGTACAAGTATGATACCGTTCGATGAAAATTTAAAATGTGCGAAAAATTGCAATGTGGGGTATTCTTGAAACAAAAAGCTGTATTTTTATCTCTCAGAAAAAATAATTACCTATTCGTTAACTAATTAATAAAATGTCACTCAGTTCTTCGCGCTGCGGTGGTGATCCAACTCACAACCTTTATTACGTCACCGTCGTTACAAAAAGCGCCATTGCTCACTTAAAGCGTAATGGTTACACAGATACTTATAGTTTGTTGTCAGGGAGAATTATAATAATATATATTTTTTTTAAATAAAGATTTTAGCCTAGCGGAAAAGGAGTAATCTTTCAATCATTGTGTCACTTAGGACGAGTTGTTTCACAAAAAATTCAAATCTAACATTGTCATCAAATGGCCGTTAAATGCCGATTCTAAGTCCGTTTCAGCTTTTGAACAAATTGTGATCAGCAGAAGAGGAAAACCATTATGTTGTTAATTATTACAAATTGAATCGACGTTTAACAGGGACATTTCAAATGCCAAAAAACTAAAATGGCGCTGAGTGGTCATTTGATGATGTCACTCTTGAATTTCAGCGAAAACAACTGGGCCTTAGAATTTTGCAATAACGAATGTAACCAAATATTTTTTTATATATAATATACCTACCTAGTTTTAAATCTGTAAATTATAAAAACTACATATTTTTCTTATTCAACGATTTCCATAGCCAAATACAATGCGTGTCGATATAATTATTTCTTTCATAATTTCTCTACACTATTACTTTCACTTGCAATAATAATAATTGATACACGGAGAAAAATGTTATTCGAAAAACGATCATTTTAATAGTAAAAACGGTTAAAAACGGGACTGAAGTTCTTACGAACAAATTAACAGGGTTTCAATGTTTATTGGCGGGAATATGTAAGAATAATGTGTTGTTATACGTAATTTCGTATACCAACAAATTATTCTTACATTTTCCGGCCAATAAACATAGAAACATTGTTAATTTGTTCGTAAGAACTTCAGTCCCATTTTTAACCGTTTTTACTATTAAAATGATCGTTTTTTCGAATAACATTTTTCTCCGTGTAGATAAGAAGCCTTCGTATTACAGACAAATTTAAGACATTATACGTATATTATTGTATAAAGATAATATATCTGCTACATAATTTGTAAAATGTAAAAATTGTATGGCAAAATAAATATATTCCTGCGTGCACTTGAACCTTCAGAGTATGAAAGTTGAGACAGCACAATCACTCGCTGTGAGTTCTGGGATTTATAAAACCATCAATATTAGGCACATGGGATTTTTTGTTGATTCTCTGTCCGTTAATTAAATAAAGTAAAATGGTTTTTGAAATCTTTCTTGAATCATATCCAAGTTTAAATATTTTTTACATTTGCTGCTTATATTTTATGTTATCGTAGGTCTATTTCTAAAGCAACTGTAATTAAATATATAGGTCATTATTTCGTAATATGACTGAAACAATTCAATTTACTACGGTTTCTTTACATATTTTTCCCACTAATTTGTACACGTAATGAGCTGTCCGAACTAATTTTTTTTATAAATAAATGGGTAATCCACGAAAATTCATATACTCACACATATATATATTAACCCAATTGTTACAGGAAACAGACAATGTAGCGTTCGAATCCAATACCGATAAATGATTTAGCGACAATATCGATAACTTGTCACGAGCACGACAGCCAATCACAAACGAAAACAACTGTTCTCTGTCAAAAAAATTTAAACAATCCAATTTTATTCTATTTGAATTGTTGTTTGTTCGCTGGAGATCTGCAGCTATGTTACCAGCATTTTCGATTTAAAAAACCTCTATCTATCGGCGTGCTAGATACCCAAGTCCACGGAGAGATCAAGACAGTACTTCTCTCTAAGTCTCTGAGAAAATGTGTGAGCTTTCGGGAGAAAGTAGCAACAATTATACAATGAATGCTCTAAAAGCGGAAAAGTCATTGTAAATGTAAATAAGTATATGGCATAATAATTATTTCACTACAATAATTGAGACTAGGTTTAGAAAAACAGAGGTTTAAACTGTTGTATCTTTACAGGTTAGGTACCCAAGATTAAGTCGTCCTACATAATACAAGCAAGTTTTTATTGTCAAGACGAAAATATGTTCGTGTTGTGAGGACAGATAAGAGCAACAGAAATATTTGGACATGACAGTTGCCCACTCCTTCCGCCTGGGGTTATCGTGTAAATTAACCGAAACCGCAGATAATGAATGAGATCACACGAAAAAAACTGAAATTTAGCATTCTTATCCTACTGACCTTCTGCATCACGAGTCAATCTTTTTGGCACAACAAATATCACGTAAAGATGGCTTTATTTAAATGTTCAATGTTATGGTTTAGGTTCTTCCAAATATTTAACATTATTTCATAAATATACTAGTACTAACTTAACGTCTCGCGGACAATCACAGATTGTTCCCACCGTGTTTTTTTAAAATTTAGTAGCCAATCGACCTACTTTTAAGGATTTTGCAAACCATCACGTTCCATTTCGTTTTTACAAACATGATGTATGTTTATATTTATCTTCATTGTCAAATTAATTTAAAGAAATTTGCAATCGATCAAGGAAATATTTAAATTTTTTAAGTATTTTTAAATCATCAAAAGAAACTTAATTCAGTAGAAGCAAATAATTTTATGAATGTATTGCTAAATTTTTTCATGAATCATGTCAAATGTGTGAGTTTGAAATCAAAATATTGCATATCATAGAATATACAACTTCCGTTTATTTTATGCGAATACCGCACAAGAGTCTCCCCAAATTGAGGTATGTTGTGAGGCTAAAGGTAGTGGTGAGGGAAAGGAGATGGGGAATACGAAAGAGGGGATGTACCTGGCTATTCAGATCTGATCACCAAACACGGCTAAAGTAATTTCAAGCAAAGTTTCAATTCTGAATGGTGGTCTTAGCAGGACGATACTGAGAGTATCTTCCACGTTCCAGAGTAGAAGAATTTAAAAAAAAAATTAAATACATTTAAAAACATCAAAAAATAATATTTCAATAGGAATGATCCTACGGTCTAAAAGGAGTACCTACTGGTGGTAATTAGTAATTATCGTATTGATGCCAAGTTATAACTTTTCACATAAAGGGACATGTATGTAACAAAATAACGCTCTCATGTACATTATACCCTCATGCAAATGGAAATGTGCACTTTCCACCTCATTTATTAATATTTTCGTTCCGATCATATTGCGATCTTACTAACTTTGTAGTAGGAGCGTCAGTAAGTTGCAATGGAACATAATATCTGTTTCAAAACTTTTACGAAATATTTTGTTCAAGTTTAATTAATCTCCTTCTAGAAAGGTTTTAACCCATTTATCTCATTTTATATGGGTATAAAAAAAGAGAATCCTTTCTACATCCATCTAACTAAGTCACCATCACGCCGCTTCTCCGCAAAGAAAGGCAGAGAGAATGGACCGTCAAATAAATCCATCTTGGCACATACTTCTTGTTACATTCACATTCATACATTGTCTCGCACATACCCTTAGGTTATTCAAACTCTTGCTCGGGCCGGACCTAAGTAATTGGTTCACTTCCTATATAGATTTCGTCTACCATTCAAATTCGCGTGACATGTGAAGTCACCAAACGGCCATTCGGCGCAATTTTGTTTTGTTTTTGGCATTTTAAAGGTCCCCGTTAAAATCCGATTTTAGGTGCGATTCAGCTATTTATCAAATTGTAATAATCTGACAAGCTTAACAACATGATATATGTCATCTTCCGCTGATCACAATTTGTTGAAAAATGAAAACAGACTGTTTCTGAATTTAACGGGGACCTTCCAAAAGTTTAAAAAAAATGGCACTAAATGGTAATTTGATGATTATGTCACATTTAAATTTCTGCGAAACAGGTCTTACATTTTTTGCGAATCTCCACATTTCTCACAAGATCAAACGTGGGGTTAACTCAGATACGCCTTGGTGATCCCATTTCTACAGCATATTTCCTCTGCCATACATCAGGATGGGTTCTAGCACCCTATTGTGGACTGCTAACAACAAACTTTTGAAAATTATTGATGGTTTACCCTCCAAACCGCAAATTCTATATTTTGCCATTTGTGTCAGAATAACTGATAAAAAACGAGACGAATTAACGAAGTAATATTAATTTAACTTTCCAGTTTTTTTTTTTTAATTGGCATCTTTTCAGTGTGTAATTCATCGCACTTATCACGATATTTCCGGCAACGAACACGATATAATATATATTGTATGCATTTATTTCTCATATATGTAGCGGAATCGGGCATTACATGTAAATAATACATAATAATAATACTAACACTTTGACGGTCTCCGGTCGGAACAACGCCTAGGCGGGATTATAGGTCGAATAGTTGGCCACGAAATACTGTTGGCTAGCATTATGAACATGCATTGCAAACTTTGCAGTCGAGACGTTCGTGTCATCGGGAGCTTTGCAATTTTTTTTGGCACAACATTATATTTTTATCATTAAATCTTTTTAAAAAATACATTTTAAAGTCTGTTAATCGCTAAATTCTGAACTAAACGCCATTGTGTCAAGACTTATCGGTAATTAATATTTTCCATTGACCAATCCTAACAAAAAAATATATATATAATTATGTTTTTATATATATTAATTTGTGGTTTCATACTACTTCGATTTTTCATTTTCAAAAAATCAAACAATTTGGCATCATGTCTCTATTTTCACGATTAACTAGATATTTCAAATAAATCTAAACCAAAATATGGAAAAGAAAAAGTCACAGAAAAATAAAAAAGTAGCGGTCATAACTTTTATATTTTATGTTTTATATTTTCGTTTAGATTTATTAGTATTATCTTTGTCTTCAATGATGTATTATATTGATGGGTATAACCTTCAACAGTTATTATAAGAAGATTTAATAAAAGTTATATATTTCAAAGCTCCGTAGGTCGCGATGTAACCGTTGCAGCTTGCTGAAACTATTTGCGTTGATCAAACTGGATATTCCATTCAGAAAAACTGTGGTAATGACGAGGACGAGGTTAACCCTTGCGAATTAGCACACAAGCTATTTTATTCTGTATTTATTTTTAAGATAATTCGTTTTGGATATAGTGTATAGCACGAGATGACTAAAAACACCAATTAACACTATTATCACAGAGCTTCCGATATTTTTGCAATTTTCCTCTAATTTTTAATTCTGACACAAATAATTATATAGGTAGTTAATATCTATTGTATTCAGCTAATATTACGTAAATAAAATAATATAATTTCACTTAGAACATCTTCAGTGTCACTGGAGGGTGGAGGTAAGAAAGATTGTGAGGAAATAAATTAAAAATAGTACTGAATGAAAGATTTTTGTTATTATTAATTACGTTTTTAATGGAATTTTTCGGATTTCATGATTTCCAAAGCCTCTAACACATCGAGTTATTTTCCTTCGCTGTTAAGACCCATTGATCAGCGGCTGAGAACTAAAGTTCTAAAATGCTTGCAACTCTACGGGGTGGTTCCGATGAGAAAGATCGATTATTTCCCGTATCAATTTTTTTAATACTAAAAATTTAATATCGATTTATTTAATTCAAAACTTGCTTTAATATAAACCAACATTCAAATAAGCAATAAAAATGCTCAAAACACTTGATGACAAATTATTAAATATCTATTTGGTAGGTATTTCTTGTAAATATTTTTTGATCATAAGTTAAGATCATAAGATCATATTTTAGTTTGTAAACCTTAAATAATTTTAAAAAAACGGAGGTATTTTTGTCACAAAACAAGTTCTCGGATTTATTTTTTAATGGTTTTAATCGAACTAAAATTAAAATTCTGAAAAGTGTGTTTACTAGATTATGTATTTATTTATTTTGAAATTTGTGTTGTATTATACAATATTTCGTTTTCAATTTGAACAAATCTGCCAACGACCAACGGTATAACCTTAGTACATTAAAAATAAACTTAGTTTTTCAAAATTTAAAAAATGCGTTAACCAGATAAAACAACAATCTTTCAAAATCAATTTATGTTTTTTTGTAAAAAAAAAGAGTCAATACGTCTAGAATTTGATTTAAAGGGGACAAATTTTTGGTAATCTCTGGTATAAATTTAGGTTAAAATGAAGAATATTGAAATCTGTATCTTTTCTAAAACTGTGCTGGTTCTTTCAAAATGTGATTAGCGAATTCAGAAAAGTTTTTATTGTGGAGGCATCTCACACGTTCTTTGTTGTTTTCTGAAAGACAGGTTTTTAAAAAATTATAATTTATTTTATTTTTTTGTTTGATGTAGGTACAGTATTAGTTTATTTATTTTATAGTTTCTTTGCATTGCAGGTACTATTGTAAACGATTCAGGTTTTAACCTCACTACCACAAGCCTGCGTTGACTTTAATAATTTTATAAAATAATAAAAATTACATACAATAATATAGGTTTTGAAATAACAATATTGTTACATTAATGTTTCTCACAGAAAATAGGTCTACCTACTAAGCTGCAAGAAGCTCATACATTACAATGTAAACATGTAGGGTGACTATGTACATCCGTGTACCCTCATTATTCAATCAATGATTCGTGTAACATTATTTTTATCACAATTATTAAATAAAGCACGATTGGCGATTACATTTGATCCACTTAAATAAACGCACGCACTATAATTGATATAATTCGAGTCACGTGTTATTATCTTAACGTTCGTTTAATTTTACGGGTAGGTAGTTTAATGTGGGACATAGTGTATCATAAATTTTACAGTTAAAAAAAACATAAAAAGTAATAATTTTACACCTTCTAGTTTACTTCTAGGTACGTAGAACGAAAACATTTTTTTTACATTCAGCCACTCAGCAATGGAGAGTTAGCTTAGTGGTGCAATTTTATTATTAACCTAATTGTTAAATATAATGTAATAATTTGAAAGCAAAAATTTATAGACTTACCCAGAATGGGATATTATGTGTCACCCTATTTTACCAAATACTACAATTATTCGCTGAAATTGTAAAAATTCTCATTATTCGTATACATAATAAGGGGGTATTACCAGAGAATACCGGAAATTAGTCCATTTTAAATCAAATTCCAGACGTTTTGACCCTTTTCTACAAAAAAACATAAATTGATTTTGAAAGATTGTTATTTTATCTGGTACACACAGTTTTAAAATCTTGAAAAAGTGTATTTTTGATATACTAAGGTTATACCGTTGGTTGTTGGCAGATTTGTTCAATTTTCAAATGATAGATTCTATTTAACAACACAAATTTTAAATCATACGACAAAATAAATCAATACATAATCTAGTGAACACAGTTTTAAAAAATTAAGTTTTAGTTTAATTTAAATCATTAAAAAATAAATTCGAGGACGTGTTTTGTGACAAAAATACCGCAGTTTTTCTATTTAAAAAAGGTATTACAAACAAAAATATTTAAAATTTTTTTTACACACTTATTTTGTTTAGACATTATTGAAAAATCGTAAATACTTACGATCAAAAGTACTTACAAGAAGTACACGATATTTGATAATTTATCATCGTGCGTTTTCAGCATTTATATTGCTTACTTGAATGTAGGTATATATTAAAGCAAGTTTTTTAATGAAATAAATCGATATTAAATTTTTAATTAAAAACATTTAATACGAGGAATAGTCTATTTTTTTTATTGGAACCTCTTTGTACAGTTGCAAGCATTTTTAAAACTTTTATCTCAGCTGCTGGTCAATCGCTCATAATATCAATACATAATAACTTCTTGAATGTACATATATACATTATTTTTGATTCCCGTGTGTTGATAATATCTTAACTTTTACATAACATGAATAATTTTATAAAATTGGATAAATTCGTCAGTAAGTCTGTTAAAATAAACCGCACTCAAACATAAAACTGTTTCAGAAAAATCAAATTAAACATACTAATATTTTATATAATAATTAAAAATACTAATATTTTATACAGAAAACTGTTTCAGAAAAATCAAATTAAAAATACTAATATTTTTGAACACATACGAAATATTATATTATGTGCAAGAGAAAAAAATCCGTCCGATGCATCGTATGAAGTTATTTATGTTTAAGTTTGAAAAGTTATGAAAATCAGTGCCACAATTTGCAGCCAAAATTCCTAGAACACTTTTAAGAGAAGTAAATAATTGTTGTCTAGACGTGTGAGAAATTACTGTAAGTATCGCAACAGGTGTGGGCGTGCTCGCGCATGCGCATGTCTACCAGATATTTGGAGACAACATTTTTTCACACAACACGGTTTCAACAACGCCTATAAAGGGGTTATATTATGTGTGGTTATATACCTACAAACAAACAACACATATTCCTTACATTCATTATATAAAACTTGTTACTTTCATACATTTTCACAACACGGTTAAAACAACACCTATAAAGGAGTGTATTATATCATGTTTTGTTTACTTTAATCATACAAGTAGGAGTTGTATTACTTTCAACTGGCCATTGTCTAAAAACATGTTCGACTTTACATAACATCATACTACAATGTTGACCTCCTCCCGAACCCCGCGAATCGCTCCCAAAATAACAAGATTATACTAAACTTCATCTATTTTTAAATCGACTCACAACCTTTATGAAATTGTTAATAGGCCTTTGCATATCATTTTTCTTTCCAGCGAAACCAATAAATATAGTCATTAAACGATAAATACACAAGTTAAACGAAGCACGCGTCTCCATTTAAGTCCGCGGTTCTCTTTTATAATGGCAAAACTGAAAATAAGCATTTATTAGTGAACTTGCCAACAGATGCGGCTGAAGGATCGTTAAACGTTTGATTATATATTATTATTATAATAGTGTGTACCTATGTAAAGTCACTGTATTCATAATAAGTAGTGTGAACCTTAAGATTATTTTTTTGAACGAAGCGAAAGTTTAAAAGCAGTTATTAAGACCGGAGAAGAATATTTAGGTATACATAATAATAACTTCTCGCATGGCATAATAATTAAAGCGCTATCACGGAGCCTCTTCGATACAAAACTACGGTACAGCTTACTTTGCTTGGAACAAATGCGTTCGGAAGATATAATCGTCGTTTGTATAGGTTCACCAATTAAAAGAGTAACTTATTGGATCCTATCAAACTTTCGAAGGCAACAAAATAACAAAACGTCGACGGTGAAAATAAATCACACTTTTATTTAATCCGATGCACAAGCAACATATAAATCTGTACAAATTATTTCTCTCTACCCTTTGCCTTATGACCTTTGGATCTAGCGAAATAAATTGATTTTAGTGATAATATATATCGGGTGGGTTCTTCCTTACAAGTAACTATTATTATCACATTAATTTTCAGAGTTACGGCATAATGAAATTAAAAAAAAATAATAATCGAATTTGTTTCTGCAATGTTTCTTGCGTAAAGAATAAGTGTTATCAGAACATATTTTTCTGTTCCTAAAACCTATAATTTCAGATGTAATTAAAATTTTAAAAATACATTATCTGCAAAAAAAAATACGAACGATAAACTTTAATGTTGTATCAAAAGTCAGCAAATGTCACAATTCCAGCAGATAACAGTCATGGCCGGCGAGAAGATTGCACGAAAAATATACATATTTTATATATATTATGTCCAAATTAAATCACATATTTCGTAAACCATAAGTTAATACATATATTATTATGGCTTGCTTGTAGATAAGTGATAAAACCATTATTTTATTATTTTGTAAAAATCGTGCATAGTTTTGGATTTAAAATGAATGTTAAATAAATTTACACATTTTCCAGTACAAACGAAATATAAAACAATATTTTTTTTATGTTTGAAAATTGTGTTGAAACTAATACGTGCCTATGTAATTTCGACATTTGGGATTCTCTTTTCGTTTGCAGGCAATAGCAATTAAATTAATTAACAAAATATCAAATTTCTCGTGAGCTTTTCAGTACTGAGGATCACGTCATTATAGAGCGCTTTGAAAATATGTAACCTTACATGAGAGAAGTAAGCCTTAAAGTATATTTAACTTTATTCGTAAGCTTCAAAATATATTTTAACACTGTTTTAGCATAATTTGTACCACGGCTGACTGTTGATGATATAATGTTGTTCTTTAATGAATAAGTCTTGTGGTTTCGAGAATAATAAAATTAAATTGAATGTGGTTTTAGTAAAACCTTAACTGTCCACAAATTGATATGTATGATTAATTTTACTTTGAATAAATTATTTGTTTTGAATAAATTAATTTAACATTAGCTATAAAAAATAAATTTAAAATTGTAACAACGAACTTCTGGCAAAATTGTAAATATACATTTTTAAATCTAAACGAAGCCGAAAAGCGCGAATTCTTTGAAATTTCGTAAGGTATAAATAATTTTCTGCGTTTCTAGAACGTGGATGATTATGTTCGTGAAGTATTACAATAATCAAAATGAAAACGTTTGTGGTGATTTCAATAATGATTATTGTAACACCAGCCAGACACAGAATAATTCATATTTTTCATTCCTGGGACATAAAATTTAAATCAAGAAAGTATTAACTTATAATATATCGCATCGGCTTCAGAACCACGCTATTAAATTTTGTAGACAACACAATTTTCACTATAGTCCAATACAACAAAACATGTGTAAATAAATAATACAAAAATCATACATTAGATAGGTATTACGAAAATATGAAGTCGCATTTAAGGTAGTTCAAAAAAAATCTGCTTTTTTTCTGTGGAACTTTTCCAAATGATCAAAAATGACTGCTGACATATATTCGTAATAGGTAATATGTATTTTTTATACCACCTGATCAAGAGTTCTGTCATACCTACTCATTTTTCAAAGTGTTATTAGAGATCATAAATAAAAGTATTGCCATCACGATTCTAAGAACTCATATTATTAGAATAATTTGGAAAATTTTCATTCATATTTTCTTAATTCTTTATTATCTATTGATGGGGATTATTCCGGTTTGCAATTTAGAGGTAGGAAAATTAACATTTGAAAAATGAAATTTTTGTTTAAACAGCATATGATAAAAACATATTATTTCTGAAAACTTATTTAGGAGTTTTATCAAATCATACTGATAATTTTTGAGTGCGCTTACACATATTCGAATCATTTTAAAAAAGCACCACTATTAAAAATGCAGAAATCTGTCAAAAAATTTGACAAATTTTTTTTACAATTTTTTTTTTTTGCAATAGTATTTGTGAAAATTACTCACGGTCGTGGCAGCAGCCGCTAAAAGCAACAGTAAAAGGAGTCTTGCCCCCATCATGATCGCTGCGAGAAGGTATGCGTATTCGGTTGCGTTTCCGCTGGCGCGAGTAGCCCGGACGAGATCGCGCAACGCACTAGCAATCTAGCAGCAGCCAGCAATCGGCGGCCCGGCTTCGGCGGAACTTTTCGGAACTTTTCGAACGCAGCGCGGGTGCCCCCTCCCCCCCTCCCTACCGCATCCGCGCCGCGCAGCCTCCGTGGACCGCGGGGCGAGTCGGTAAAACAGGAACTTTCGAATAAAAGGGTTTGTTCGAAAAAACTTTTCCACCGAACTATTTTAGTGTTTACGAATTTTCCACCGAAAATTATTAAACTATCTTGTTTTCTTGCAGTCACTTAAATATCCTTCTGTTATTCTGAATCTTTTCACGACCCGACCAAACTTATGCGATTCACTTGATCGTACAATGACTTCCTCGAGCGTTGATATATTTCATAAATAAATAAAATTACATTAAGTTTCGTTTAACAGCTGTTGCACCGCGGGTTATAAACCTGTTTTTTTTTTATCAGTAAAAACCCAATTCATTAAAAAGAAACCAAGATTGCAAATATGTGTACCTCAGTTGAAAAGTTTAACGCTTTACGGTATAAACATTCTTTCAGAAAATATACATAAATGACAATATAAATTATTGCTTTTGTTTACCAGATTGACGGTTAATCAACAACATATTTAAATGGGCTGTAAATTAAATAAAAGCTAATTCTATGGGGTTAAATGGGAAAAGAGGAGAGATGGATAGTAGACTTAAGATTTTTCTTCTTTCTTCCCAGTTAAGACTTTAAAGGAAATAGAAAAAATAGAGGAAGTGGCAATATTCTAGACTCTTGAAATATACACGGAGAAAAATATAAAAATATACATGGATAGTAGACTTAAGACTTTTCTTCTTTCTTCCCAGTTAAGACTTTTGTTTTAATGTTTATTGGCGGGAAAATGTAAGAATAATTTGTTGGTATACTTACCAACACATTATTCTCACATGTTCCCGCCAATAAACACTGAAACCCTGTTAATTTGTTCGTAAGAACTTCAGTCCCGTTTTTAACCGTTTTTACGAAAAAAATAATCGTATTTTAGAATAGCATTTTTCTCCGCGTAGAATAGTCCCAAAACTGTTTCAATATTAAACAGCTTTCGTTAAAATGTTAAAAAGTTATGTTTTTCGTCTAACATGAAAATGTTTACTTAAAGCAAAATTTCTAAATTTGTAATGTAGTTTTTTTTTTTCTTATTAAAGCGACTATATAATGTGTTGTACATACAAAATATAATGGTGAAATTAAGTCTAGAAATGGTTTTATTATATTATTATTAATAATAACAGTCGACTAGGAATCCGGAGGGCGCGAGTCCAAATTTTATTTGTTACGAATAAGTTACGAAACTAGTTTTTCAACAATGGTCCATCAGAGACGAAGAAGCGTTTATATTGTCCATTTTCAATCCGTAGCAACATATGGTATTGTGGGATGGGGTGGTTGTGCTGAATTCATTTACAATCCAACTATTAAAGTTCAAAAACTAATTTTGAGAATTATATTTAAATGCCAACCTACCCACCCTCAAAAGAACTCTGCTAAAATCGGGGTCATAAATATTATACGGTTATTTACTATATTAGATCATCATAAAATATGTTTTAGATGGAAAATTAATCCATTGGTGGATCCACAACATCAAGCACACACCCGCTTTTCATCATTTCTGGGAGATCGTGTGATCTGGCGTTAAACGTCCCTAAAACTAAAACCATATCCGCTCAATGACAATAATTCTTGTTTATCGCTCCTAAAATATATAATTGCATATAACACCAACTTAAAGGCAAATAATTCCATATCCCTTTTTAATATCTGTGAATAGTATTGATTTTTGAAAGGGGCAAGCGTTTTTAAACATTAAATGAATCAAAAGTCGATCGAATTGAAACATAACATAAATTAAAAATTACAATATTGACGACTCTCAAACAAACAAAAAAAACGAGTGTGCTTTAGACCACACGACTGAAGTAAATACTTCTTTAGCTCCATCTACATATGTATATGTTTATACGTATAAAATATATACATGTATCGATACGTCCAAAGGTCCAGGACCTGACAAAATACCTCCCTTGTTTGTAAGATGTTGTTCCAGCGCGTTGATTAAACCACTTTTTATAATATACAATGAATCATTGTCTACAGGAACTTTCCCAGATTTGTGGAAAAAGGCACATATTGTTCCAATACACAAATCGGGTGATCAATCTTTTGTGAAAAATTATCGACCAATTAGCATTTTATCGTGTTTTGCAAAAGCCTTTGAATCTATAATTTATATTTCTGTATTTTCACATTTTAAACCCCAATTATGCATTAATCAACATGGGTTTGTTCCCAACAGATCTATAAACTCAAATCTTCTCGACTTTTGTGATTATGTTTGTAATGCGTTTAATGAAAGAACTCAAGTGGATGCCATTTACACAGATTTTCAAAAGGCATTTGATAAAGTTAACCACTATATTTTACTACAAAAGCTTGATCAGATAGGTATTCACGGTGATCTATTTAGATGGCTTAAGTCTTACTTGGAAAATAGATCACAATTAGTACTTATTAATGGGTACGAATCACCTCCCGTAATTGCAACATCAGGCGTACCCCAGGGGTCCAACCTTGGTCCTCTGCTTTTTTTAATCTTCATTAATGACCTTGGCCACATGTTACGCTGTGATTTTGCTCTATTTGCCGATGATCTCAAGATTTACCGCAAAATTTCCACTGACTCTGATCATGTTATGCTCCAAGAAGACCTTTATACACTAAATAACTGGTGCATTCAAAACGATATGTTTTTAAATATTGAAAAATGTTACATTATTACTTTTACTCGTAACAGAAGACGAAAGGATTACGCATATTCTATTAATAATGTTCAATTAAATAAAGTCACCACTGTAAGAGATCTAGGAATCACTCTTGATTCAAAGTTTATGTTTGATGTACACATCAGTGATATTATAAGTAAATCATTGAAAATGATTGGATTCATTCATAGAATATCGAAACCATTTAAATACCCCCAATCTATTATAATCTTGTACAACTCGTTGGTCAGAAGCAAATTGGAATATGGGAGTGTTATCTGGAATCCACATTATTTAAAATATTCTAAAAGTATTGAATCTGTGCAAAAGAAATTCCTAAGACTGTTATCATTTAAACTTGGATTTAATGCCTTACTCCAATCTTATGAGGAACGACTACATCACTTTAATTTTATAACATTGGAAAAAAGAAGGAAATTTACTGACTTGATATGTTTATATAAAATTATTCGTGATAAACTTCTTACCACTCATTGTCTGAGCAATATTCATATTAAAGTCCCTAATAGACGTAATTTAAGGAGTCAAAATTTATTCCATATTGAAAGATTTAATAACAATATCGCATACTTCAATCCTCTGTCTCGAATGTGTCGTCTATACAATACAATTGAATGTGACCTTATAGATATCTTTGCAAACAGTCTCGCATATTTTAAAAAACAAATTAACAATCTTCTACCATGATACGTCTATTGTTTTATCATTATATCTTTCCTTTATCTTTTTATATCTTCTCTTTCTCTGTACACTTTCTGTATTTTGTATCTCATGTTATATATATATTTTTATTATTATTATTATTATCTGTCATTTTCACTACTAGCATCACCGCCTAGTAACAACTAAACCTTGATTACGCATGCTGTGAACATTTTTAATTGGAGTGTTAATATCTGTGCTCATCCCAACGCAATAATATTAATGTAATACTTGTTAACACTCTGTAAATGTTTCAAACAATAAATAAATAAACAATAAATAAATATACATATATTAATTTTCTACAAATATTTTTTAAATTTATTATCATTCCCCTCGCCCGATCAAGTCGTGCTCATCGACTTCCGCTCCCCTCCTCGTTTGGCGCGTCACTGGTATTTCAAAATACTGACTGAAATATTTCATGCACTGGCTATGAGAGGAAGAGAGAAAGAAAATTTGCGCGCACTGCTCTCTCTTGCTTCTACAGTGAGCCCGTTCGCCTTGCAACGCATTTTAATTTCTGTTACACATTCGCCAGCGTACCCCCCAATTCAAGCGTGCGTAAAGAAGTATTTACTTCAAATATGCAAAACAGAAAAATCAGAAAAAGATTCGGTCACATCTAGGAATAAACTACCATTTTACCGCTGAGCCAATTTAACCCTATCCCCTTCGGTCATATTCAACTGCGTCATACTTCAACTAAGAACTACCAACATTATCTTCATCTTCTTTACGCATATTTTTATTTATTCCTAATAAGCATTAAATCTGTGGATCGCCATAATTTGCAATAAAAATATATAAATTTGTTTTAGACAACTTTCAATTAAATTAATTTATCTTTTAGTTCCATTCTAGTTATATTTCCAGTAAACCGCTCTGTTATTGCTGGAATTCCCGCAATTACCCCCCCTTTGTTAACCTCCCACTCAAATGCCTAAATTTTTTGTATATATCTGTCAATATTTTGTATCATAGGTTATTTTTCGTTGTTTGTTTTTGGGGTGTTATGCCGTGTTGCGCTACTTCCTTATTTAGCCGACGTTTCGGACAGCGTTGCAGTGTCCATCATCAGGGCAGATCCGGCAGTCGGCTAAAGAAGGAGGTAGCGCAACATGGCACCCCAAAAACAATCAACGAAAATGCTTTTGGCCGTGAAAATCTAAAAACGTATCTATCATAGGTTAGTTTTAATATTCTCTACCTGTTTTTTCCGAAACCGGTAGAGTTTAATTAAAATGTAAAATGGTCTTAAACTAATTTATGTATTATAAGTATATAAATTAGTTTTAGACCATTTTACATTTTAATTAAACTGTAAAATAAAGTACATAAATTAGTTTTAGACCATTTTACATTTTAATTAAACTGTAAAATAAAGTATATAAATTAGTTTTAGACCATTTTACATTTTAATTAAACTGTAAAATAAAGTATATAAATTAGTTTTAGACCATTTTACATTTTACATTTCAATTAAACTGTAAAATAAAGTATATAAATTAGTTTTAGACCATTTTACATTTTACATTTTAATTAAACTGTAAAATAAAGTATATAAATTAGTTTTAGACCATTTTACATTTTACATTTTAATTAAACTGTAAAATAAAGTATATAAATTAGTTTTAGACCATTTTACATTTTACATTTTAATTAAACTGTAAAATAAAGTATATAAATTAGTTTTAGACCATTTTACATTTTACATTTTAATTAAACTGTAAAATAAAGTATATAAATTAGTTTTAGACCATTTTACATTTTACATTTTAATTAAACTGTAAAATAAAGTATATAAATTAGTTTTAAACCATTTTACATTTTAATTAAACAGTAAAACTAATTTATGTATTTTACTGCATATTTTTATTGACTGCTATCTTTATTTAGAGCAAAGCCACGCCAAGGCCGAGGTCCTGGGATCAATTCCTAGAAGCTACCGAATCTTTTCTGATTTTTCTCTTTCACATTTTTTGTTTTAAGAACAGTTACTGATTAAACATTTACTCATTAAGATATTATTATTAATGAATAAAATATAACTTTTTATTTATTTTTAAATATAACAATAACTTTGTAAACACCACTTTTGCAGTATAAATTCTACATAAGGGTTTATACTGCCCTGATGAAGCTACGTTAACGAAACACGGTCGGCACCAAGTATATAAATAATAAAAGTTGTGTTTACAACGTTATTGTTTTTTTTTTCATTATAATGTCACATCACAAAGTAACTGCTTCATATGAACAAATAAATATTACACTTCACGCATTTAATTTTTTTTTTTAATTTTATTATATTTTCTTCTTCTTTTATATCGGTCGATGTTTCTTGAGAGCCCTTTACCGCTCGATAATAGAACTTCACAAATTTTCAGGAACATGATAATATTTTAAGATAATTTTCATGTTCTGTGAAAAAAATTCTGTGAAAGTTCTATTCAAGGTGTATCATTATTTCAGTTTTTTATGAAGAAACTAGCGTAGAATTATATAAGAGCAGAACTTTAATAGAACTTACACAGAACGCGAAAATTAATTTCAAATATGTAATGAATTTTTCAAATTTTTTTAAATAACCCGTCCTAAGACTTCCCTTTTGGAAGAAGTCAAAATCACAGAACTCATTAAGGTTTGGAGCGGTAAAGAGCTCTCAAGAAACAACCAATATAAAAGAAGAGTAAGTAATCAAAATTTTAAAAATAAGTATATAAATACGTCAAGTGTAATATTTATTTTTGGAATAATCCATTCTTATAATAAGTGTAATTTCGCATGTATTATAATCTTACCCTTTTAAAATTATTTTTTATTTATTTATTTATCATAAATACATTTGTACAAAATAAGGGTAGTCCCACAAAGCTGTCATATGGCAGCTTGTCTGTAGGTTTTTAAATATTTTTATTTCTGTTTTCTTTAATATATCTATTTTTATCACAGTTCATTTTTATTATTATAAAGGTTTATAATATGGTTCTTTAAATTCAATTTTTAATAAATATAAAAATTATATTTAAGCTTTATTCCAAAATGTGGGGAGGACAGTGAAATACTATTTACTATTTACATCGTAAATTTTTATTTCTACATTTATTATTATTACATTATAATATGCTCTAAACACGACTACCATGACGCAGGCATTATATTATATTTAATATTGAGAATACAAAATTTATAAAAAAAAATAAAATTATTTGACTTTGTCAACAAATGGGAAGATACTCTCAGTATCGCCCTAATGAAACACCACCATTCAGGATTGAAACGTTGCTGAAAATGGCTTTAGCTTGTTTGGTAACCAGATCTTATTAGCCTGATACTTCTCCATCCTTCTTTTCCTTATCTCCTTCCCTACCCTAACAAATTTAGGATGCCGTAGTCTTTCTGGCTCCAAATGTTTGGGAGCAGTTAAATAAAATATTAAATCGTTTAAAAATTTTAAACTAGGTATTTATATTTAACCGAAAAGTTTTTCTCGATTTTTTACACGTGATTTAACGTTTTTGACGTAAGTGTAAAACAAAACTCCGTGCCAGTAGATTTTTAGTAAATTATGTAAGCTTTGTTATTCGATTTCAGAGTTTCCATAAAAATCTAATATAATCTAATATTTAACCATTGGTGAACCAGGCTGAAAAGCTCTGCCTGCCTAGATTTCTGGAAAAAGCTATTTTTCGAATAAATTGTACCGTAAGAAATTGTTTCAAATTATTAATTTTTATTCGCAATCTGCTTATTATAATCAACATCTGCCTCCCTAGCACACTCGATCGATAAGGATTGATATGATAACTTTCGGTAACTTCTCATCGTTTCCTAGTATGACCGCTAATCGCTAAGGAATAAGTGACATTTCACTAAGTATTCTTAATATACTCGACATCAACTGTTGTTTGTATGTTAGCGATCTGAAGTTGTCCTAGGGAACGATGAGAAGTTACCGAAAGTTATCCTATCAAACGCCATCGATCGAGTGTGCTAGGGGCCCTGAAAGTTTCAGACTACCCTTGGCACTGTGTAAACTAGTCCCAACGAGAGCTCGAACGCACATCCGCTTCCTTCTCACGCAACTTGTTAGAAAATGAAAAAGAGGGAAGATATTAAAACGATTGCTGGGAAAAGTATCTATTTGTGTTTTCAGTAAAATTACTATATTCGAGATATTTACATCTTTTTACGTGTACTAGTTTTAAAATTAAATCTTATAATCCGAAATAAAAGTAAGGGTTGGGCAGAGAGGATGGACCGCCACAAAACTCTGTATTTTCACACACTCCTTGCTTTATTCACGTTCATACTCTTCAGTTATTCAGATTCTTGTCATGACCCGACTATTTGGTTCACTTAATCATGCCGTGACTTCCTCGAGCATCTCGACTTCTTCTACCATTCTTTGTTCATCCGTTCCACATGTCCAAACCATCTAAACGTCCCTTTCTTGTTTCATATGCTTACTTCAACCTTGTTTTCTTTCTGGATCTCCACATTAAATAATGTAATGTACAAATTTAGTTACACTGTAAATATGATTTGATCTCAAATACACTTCAGGAATGTCATTTCTACGGAATTCGGTCTACTTTCATGCTCCCTCTGCCAGTTTGGATTTTTTAGGCTCTAAACTGCGGCGTTCAGTCGTGCATTAAATTGAGTTTAACATACATAGTAACAGTCACCACACAAATTCATCCACTTGCTCCAATTATTCATAGAATATATATTTTTTTATCATTATTCTTCATTAAAGCACCGACTAAACTGCCAAAGCAGCTTGTTAGTAGGTCAATTTAACATTATTGATATAACACTAAAATACATACACACGAGTATAACAAGAAAATAGATATAGAAGAATAACATTTTAACCCTTAGCCACCTGACGTACTTTTCAGTTGCATTACCACCTGACGTCGGTCCTGGAGACCGCTTGCGTATTTTCCGTGTTATCAAATCATATATTAAATTTTTACAATGAATAAAAGTCATATCTGTATTTTCATTATTTTATATTACTTTTATTCATAAAAAGTTACAAAAGTTAGCAAATATATGTTAACATTTAAAAACTCAACACTTATCTACTAATAAACTAATTTTAGGAAAAAATCTAGGTACTTTGAAAATCTGAGATCATATTGAGAATAATCACTATAACTTTGTAGTTGTACTTATTTCCGATAAGTTCGTTATGTGATCTAAAACATAAAATATTTTTTGGTACAAAAATGCACGATTATTAGAAAACCACAACCCACAAACTTTTACAAGTTGCGGTAAAAATCAAAGCAAATTTTTTGACTGCATTCAATGCAAATTTGATTTTTACATGCGAAACAAATATACGCTGTTATACTTTTATTTTTAGGATAGAAAGTGGAACATGTTTTACGTTTTTCTAATTTTTCAGAATTTTCAGTTGCTAAAGTACTGGGTATTTACACAAAATACACATTTAAAAAAGTAACGTAACTACCTGATATCGGTCACAGAGACCGCACGCAAAATATATTTACCTATAATTTATAAACGCCCGCACTTCTGGAACTGCCGACCCCACGGCGAGTACTAGCGGGGGCGAGGGAAAAATACATCGACTCACAGTTGCGTCGCGTACCCAGTAACGGAATAATTTTAAAAACCAAATCGCCGGAGTCTCTGAGACCGACGTCAGGTGGTTAAGGGTTAAAGGCATAAAATACATGGGCAGTTAATATAACACAGGCAACTTAAACATAATATCACATGCATACAATCAATTGACACTATTGGTGCTTAGAAACAATTATAATATTCAAGTATGTGTATACACATATCCGTACTTTTAAAATTTAAAGTTAACATATGCACACGTACAAAGCATGTCCACGGTTAATAGCTGAAACTTAAAACCAAAATTCCTAGAACGCTATAAAGCGTCGATATACAGGATGTCTGAAGTGCATTAACTCCGGGAGGTGATTCTACATGACAGTATAAATAACTTTTTTCGAATTCCAACATTTATTGATACTTTTTTGGTAAAAAGGTAAAATGTGCGGCCTGCACTTTTAATTTCCGCTGTTACGATACGTAACAATCACAACGGCGGGCGCACAGAAAATTAATCGGGTAAGTTAGTACCTTGCACTAAGGATTTTTTTTAGGTACGTCTTTTTGTATGGGAAAAAAGTTGAAATTTCGGAAAAAGTTGTTAATCTTTTTTACTCCTGCCATCATCCAGAATCACTTCCCGAAGTTAATGCACTTTATCCCCGGACAACCTGTATATGGAGGCCCTATTAAAAGCGTGAAATAATTGATTTTCCGGAGTCGAGTTCGAGCGCGCGAGATACTAATAGGTACACAGAATTGATTAATTTCATTGGGACGATGTTGTATGCTATTGTGATGTGAAAATAGAAAACATTAATATACAAATTTAAGCTTTATTATCATTCGCTTTCACCATTCAATTGTGCGCAGCTTAATTAATTCATAGCTTTCCAAAGTTATCTTTAAAAAAGGAAATAAAGGACCAACGAATGAATTTTTTATTTCGTTGATATTTTGCATCCACAACATCTACACTAGATAGTCAAACTATATATTATCATGAAAGACCAACAACGTGTTCTGTGTGAATATAATCAATGTTTCATAATTTATTAAAAAAATATAGAAACCCATACGTACTTAAAAATAATATAGAATTCATGAAAGTGTACCAAAAAAACAAGCATTACACGATAACATGATACATACACATATACAGCAATCCATTAACTACGAGGGGGCAATTTATACATTTGCTTTCCGGAGAAAAATCAAATGTAGGTATATTTAAAAAATCTTTCTCCAATTAGATGAACAAATTTATAATGTGCACAATCTAATGTATAAAAATTAATGTTTGTTTGTTTGTTTGTTTTTGTGTTCGTATGTTATGCGCAGATAAACTTAAGGAATATGATGTGCGCACTGCGCAGACCCGGGATGGTTATAGGATAGTGAGCTCTGGCGTTATGAAATTATTTCCTATACTATTCATACGATTGCGATTAAAATTTCATCCGATTGCTATTACATATTTTTGAATTGTTGGGAACATGCCCGTGGTATATTTACCTATATACTGGTGAGCTCTGGCATTATTAAATTTGCATAAAAAATGAAACGGGTCACGCGAGTTGTTGGAAAAATGGGTATATCTTATGGAGTTAAGCGTCAGGGTATGTGGGAGGGTCGGATGGGGAATTTAGGAGTGCTGAAGGGAAAGGGGACGCGGAAGGGAAAGAGGAGGTGGATGATGAACGGGAAGTGGCAAATGACACGAAGGGGAGAGAATTTATGAATTTAAGTGGCATTCAACGCATGCCGGGTAATATATTTATGTTAGTTCAGGGTCGATCGTGATCTTGTAACCCGATCACGAACAACCAAAGTGCGGGTACTTTCGAACCGATCACTTCACAAGTGGGTTGTGCAAAATGGTTGATCGACCCGACTCTAATTTATAAAGGTAACCAACATAATATTCTGTAGTTGAATGACTGAAGACGTATTTTTTTCCTTTTTCTCTAATAAAAAATAATCATCAATATATACAGGTTGTCCGGGAGTAAAGAGCATTAACTTCGGGAGGTCACTCTACATGGGTTAGGAGTAAAAAAGATAAATAAATTTTTCCGAAATTCCAACTTTTTTTTCACACACAAAAAGACGTACCTATTAAAAATCCTTAGTGTAAGGTACAAACTTGCCTGATAAATTGGCTGTGAGTCAGCCGGGATTATAAAAATCGATAAATTTATCAAAAACTCTATCGAGATAGCAATTAGTTTGAGTTTGAATCTTTCAATCACATACACGGATAGCTGCCAATAAAAATATGCATTAAGAAAATGAAGATAATGTTAAATAATTTTAAATAATTAATTAACCTAGTTCTCCACACTCCTAGTTGGTATAATAATAATAATAATTTTTAATTTGTAGAGCGCCGTTTTTGTGAGAAATCACCTCAAGGGCGCTGTACATCTTATTATGACTTCTTAGGCTCTACCTAGAAATATTATTTACGAATGGACACAGAGAACATACTTACCTGGCAGGTCACTTCCGATAAACACACTTTAATTAGAAAGTTTATGCTTGGAGGAGATTTTGCACGCGGAGGACGCTATATTAAAACACTGGACATTGCATAACTTTACATTTGCTAAACCATCATTTTTCATATTACATTTATAAGAAGATTACTGTCAAAAATGGAGTTAATAAATTGAAGTTATTTCGGAAGACTTGTGAATTTAGGACTCATTAGTACTGGAGGATTTGAATGAAATTAGATGTACAAATAATTCACCATTAAGAATTTGTTAACATTTTTATGCAATTAGTTATTTACTATGTCGCGGGCTGAGAAGATGAAAGTGAAGGTTTTTGTTTTTGGCTTTATGGGTACGATGTCTAAAAAGGTGAGTTTTAAGTTTAGCTCTGAATTTCGCCGAGTCTGTGATCATTCTTAAGTCATGTGGCAGTCCATTCCAGACTTCCGGACACTCCGAAAGCACGCTCACCGAACTTAGTATTAATACTTAGGTATGATACAGTTAAATATGAGCGAATCAGGTAGGGATATATTAGCTCAAGTAGAGCTGCACCCCGGCAAGGCGAAGGTCCTGGGTTCCAGATGTGACCGTATCTTTTGTTTCAGATTTTCGATTAATTTTTGATATTGTGTTTATTAAAATATTATTAACACTTGGTCGAAATGTTTTTGCTTTTCGCTGAAATACATTTTGGATGAGAAATTCATAGTCACTATCATCATCTTTCTAATATATGAAGCAGATTTTCCGTTTTTTTCTTAGTGTATACAAATCTATAGTTTTATTCCGAGGTTATAATACACTTGACCTTCAAAATGAGAGGATGGTTACTGTTAGATAATTTCGAAAAACCACCCCCTTCCTTCTTTCTCAACCCCTTAAAACAGTTCATTCTTTTTGATGAAAATTTGCACACTTGACTTTCAAAATTAGAGGTAAAGATTTTGAAAAATGCCTAAATCCCGGGCAACACCGACGATTTTTGCTATATTTATATTACCTATCTATGACCTATAGCAGTGGTCACCAACTTTTTTGAGAAAAGGGCCGGATTGATTTTTTGAAAATCTGGGGGGCCGGATGAAAAATAAATTCTTATTCCGATTAGAATCAAATTAGAATGAAATATGCATTGAAAATTCAACGGTTTTCTTTTCCGTAAAATCACTAAGTTGGGCGATAAATTCCGTATTTGAGCCAAGCATATGTTTAGCACCATCCGTTGTAACCGCTGAAAATAAATTCCATTTAAGTTTTAGGTCATTAATAATTTCTGATACACATGAAAATACGCTTTCAACGGTAGTTCTATCTTTCAAACTTTTTAATCTTAGTAGTACTTCTGTTACTTCAAACCTTTCGTTTACGTCTTGCGTATAAATTAACAACTGAGCTGTGTGACTTACATCTTCACTCTCATCCAGTACAAAAAAAAAGTAAAGTCAAAATGTTTTTTTTCGAGTTGCTTCTTTACATCAGCGCCTATTGGGGCATTATACACGTTCTTAGAAATACAAAAAAAAATAATCGAAGTGTTAGGAGAATTTTCAAGTAACGAACATTTGGTCGCCTCAACACGGAATTCTCCGAAAACTCTGGTTATCTCAAATACCCAACTTTTTACTTTTGGTCTACTACTGACTAATCAAATTCCGATTGATGAATTGAAATATATCTGCCGTGAATTCCCAACCAAATAATAAAATTCTATAAAAATAAGTTTATCCTGTGTGAATTATTTATACTGAATGAGGAAATTTTTGGGGAGCCGGATGAGAAATTTCGGCGGGCCAGATACGTCCCGCGGGCCGTACGATGGAGACCACTGCTTAAAGCAAGGCTGCCCAACCCTAGGCCCTAGCCAATTATAAATGGCCCTCGTGAGCAAGTTTAAAAATTCCCGCCAAAGAAAAAGTGTCGTCAGGTTAACTTTGAAAGAATAAAAAAAAATTCAAAATTTTTGTAATTCCTTTTACAATCAGTTTTACTGAAATAATCAGTTATCCTGCCAATATTCAGTTGAAACTCACTGAACTGCAAAATCATTCTGCACTAAAAAATCTTTTTCAGAAGCTGACGAATGCGTGACGAGAGCGTTACGAAAAGTGCAATCGGGTGAGGCAGACGGAAGTTGAGAGGGAGATATAAGTTAGTGAAGATAGAAAGAGAGAGAGAGTTACGTTTCGTATATTACTGTAGGGGCAAGAGAGAGAGGTGTGAACAAAAATTTTATTTCTCTCATAGCCAGTTACGATTCGTATATACCCTTTTCAAAATTAACTCATTCTTCATAATATATACATCGTTCATCCTAGATACGAGAGACTGTAAATCGTCTATCCAGTGGTCACCAACTTTTTGAGAAAAGGGCGAGATTGATTATTTTATAAACCTGGGGAGGTCGGATGAAAAATAAATTTTTATTCCGATAAGAATCCAGTTAGCTTATTAAAAAAAATATATTATAAGGTAGGAATATCTAATTTATATTTACAGCCAATTAAAAATAGGAATAAAATAATAATAAAGGCCTTCCAATTATTAACATTATTTCTTTGTGTAGTTTTACATATTGTATGGATGTTATTTTATCTATCGAGTTACAAATAAAACAATTAAGAGAAATACTTACATTCAGATTAAACTACTTAATTGAAAAGGAAGAAAGTAATAATAAAAGTACTCCAAGTATTGAATTTATTTCTACATGCGGTTTTTATAGTTTTACATATCGTATGATGTGAAAAGACATTGTCCAAACCAAAATATATAAATGCGATAGATCATAAATAGGTCAAACTCCGGGCACGACCTGCAGATCAGTAAAAAGCTGTCTGCATGCCCGCATGGCAGCAGAGCCTTCTGGTCGCTTGCGGGCTCAATAGGTCGCAATTTCTGCAAATCCGGTCTGCCACCTCTTACCAGACCTGATGGCTCACTAGCAAACAGCGCCGCCGAAAAGGCTAACCTGTTAGGCAACATGATTGCGTAAAACTCGACCCTCGATAATCAAGGTGCAGTCCCGACGTTCCTCACTGCAGTTTCTTTATGAAAAAAATGGGGATCCGGCATCGGGATTTACTCCAAGTCTTACGAGGGCTGGATGTTAAGAAAGCTAGTGGGCCTGACGGAATCCCTTCCCTGGTATTGCAGAGGTGCGCTGCAGAAATAGCTCCAATTTTGACGAAACTTTTTAAAATGTCCCTGAAGTCTGGCTCTGTACCCTCTGGTTGGTAAAAAGCGTTTATCCATCCTATTTCGAAGAAGGGTGACCGGTTCAACCCGGCCAACTACCGCCCCATAGCAATCACATCAGTTCTATCCAAGGTGATGGAACGTGTGATCAATGACAAACTGCTCACATACCTCAAAAACAACAAAATTATCAACGACCGCTCGTGCGGTGATCTTCTCGTATATGTGATACATGTTTGGGGGCGGTGTCTGGAACGTTTCGGTGAGACCCAAAGGTGACTCTGGACATTTCCAGGGCTTTTGACCGGGTCTGTCACCGAGGACTTGTCAACAAACTGCCTTCTTACAAACTTGGATTGCCGACTTTTTGAGGGAAAGGTGATTCAGAGGGTTGCTGATGGTTTCACCTCTTCCTCCCACTCGATAAACGCTGGCGTCCCACAGGGATCGGTTCTGTCTCCGACTTTGTTTTTGTTGCACATCAATGACCTTTTGACATGTGCACCAATTCATTGTTATGCGGATGTACAGTCAGTCTATGATAGCTTTTTGTTTGACAAGCCCCCAAAGGGTGCACAAATTCCAACGGCTCGGATGGCTTCGAAGCAAAGAATGGACGGTTACCTCGAGAGTGTTTTCTCTTGGGGTAAGAATAATCTCATCGAATTCAATGTTTCAAAGACCCAATCATACCTGATTACGTCTTAAAAGGATCGAAATGACAATCTAGTCTCCTTCAACGGTAGCATTCTTCCGAGCAGGTCCTCCATTGATATGCTCGGTGTAACTCTAAGTGACCAGCTCAGGTGCGGGGACTCCATCGAGGCCAGAGTTAAATTGGCCTGTCAGAAACTGGGCTTACTGTACAGAGCCCACAGATACTTTAATAGTGCACAACTACTAACCCTGTACAAATCGCAAGTGCGCCCCACGGTTGAATTTGGCAGCCATCTCTGGTCAGGAGCCCCAACCTGAAAAAAACCCTCGACTCTGTGCAGAAACGGGCGGTCCGCTTGATTCTCCCGTCTTAACAAACGTATGGCAATCTTTAGAGCACAGGCGTCAGGTAGGAATGCTATCCTTGTTCTGGAAGATGCTCCGAGGAACTAACGTCATAGATCTCCTCGGCACTGGTGCATAATCGGAAAACACGCCAAACGCGCGCCCAACATATATACACGATTGACATTTGTCACATGAGAACGGGTCACTTCAACGACTCGTTCTTGTGTTCAACAGCTCGGCTGTGAAACAATTTGCTCTGTACCCTGGCGGCCACTGTGTTTCCTCCTTCCTACAACATGGGTCTCTTCAAGACCCACGTTCACTCCTTCCTCTCTACAAAAAGACTGTCCACACTGCATCTTCAAAGATGATATAGGTTCTGAGGGAAATATTTTCCCCAGGACTTCCTGTATGGAGTTAATGTAAAAAAAAAAAAATCATATGTAAATTGTAATTAGTGCGAAGCTTATGCCTTTTTTGATGAAATTCGGTTATAATTTTGTGACGTCAATGGAAATCCAATAGGCGTGATCAATTTTTTTGATTTTATATATCTTAATTTGGAAAATGTTTTAGATCCTTTTTTTATCTTGCCTGCACTACGTTCTTAGAATTTCAACAAAAAATGAAAGTGTCGGGGGAATTTTCAAGTAACGATCATCTTGTTGCCTTCAACACTCTGCTTATCTCAAATACCCAACTTTTTTTTTACTTTGGGTTGTACCCATATCTAATCAAATTCTGATTGATGAATTGAAATATAGCTGCAGTGAATTTACAACTAAATAAATAAAATCTATAAAATGAGTATATCCTATATGAATTATTTATATGCGGAATTTTGGGGAGCTAGATGAAAAGGCCGGATTCGGCTCGGCCGTATGTTAGTGACCACTGGTCTATACTGTTAGAAATCAGCACTGCATCATCAGCATACTTTCAGATTATTCCATTTTGTGCCCAATCCCGCCTCTTTCAATTCATGTATACAATTATCCATGTATGGTTTGAATAACCACGGTGACATTACGCAGCCTTACTTAACACCTTTTGTGACGTCAAAACCACCCCGTAAAACCACCGTTTACCTCAATGCATGCAACGCTTCCTGCTACAGAGACGCGATTGCCTGCATGAGATTTGTATTCACTCCATACTTGGACAACACCTTCCATAGCTTTTTCCTGTCGACTTGATTGTATGCTTTTTGTAGATCTACAAAGGCACAGAAGAGTTTTTGGTTTTTTGCCAGAAACTTCTCAGTGAGCATCCGCAACAAAAAAATCTGGTCCATGCACCCCCTTATTATATTTTATCCTTTGTTTCCATTCTTACCCTTTCAATCAGTATTCTACAATACAGCTTGCCGATTGACTTAGCAAGCTAATAACCCTGTGATTCCCACATTCCATGCATTACCCTGTACCTTTGTATAAGGGAGTGATCACAGCCCTTCTCCAATCTAAGGCCTGTTACTCTCTTCTAAACACTGGTTAAGTACTAGTAATTTGTAGTACTAGTAACGTTCATGAGAGTTATGCACAATTAATTGGGAAAAGGCCACATTAAAAAATAAACCAAATTTTGTTTTTTTTATTGTATATTTTAGATAATAATTATGAGTATAAAATTATAAATTAAATGAACAATGTTTAAGAAATTAGTTCTCAACAAAAGCACTAGCTATCATTTTCACACATGGTAACTTATTTTCAAATCTTCAAAAGTTCTTGTAAATGGAATCTGAAAGTATTATACATGTGAATTTGCAAATATGCTAGTTGGCAGGTTTGACTACAGTTTCTAAATTGATCCAAACCTGCCAATCAAATTATTCATTTAAATATCAATTTGAGAGTATTTCCAAATAACTCAAGAACTTACTATGTAACATCTAAAAAAGAATAGAAAAAAAAAACAGAACTACATATTTTGTAAAGTTGGGCCACGAATTGCCTTAAAAACTTAAAATATATAAGTAGGTACTTAAAAGTACAATTACTATTCATTTTCAAATCAAAACAACGATACAAATATTTCGTAGGAACATTGCTTTTCATTTTTATACAAAATACGTATTATAACATTAAATCATTAACTTGTGACTCAATGTGTTTTTGTATAATCTGACGGTTTCAGACTTTTAGTGAGAAACTAAGTATACCAAGTAAGAAAACTGGAGATATTATAAGTATGGCAGAACAAAAGCCTAAGTTAACATAACTTTTTCAGCCATTGGAAAGCGCTCCACTCGGGAGAATACAGGATTCACTGAATTCTTCCAATATGCATACGTAAAATCAAAATGGCTATACAACGTGCACAAAGATAACCAACATACAGTGCAGAATTTCGCACCAGCTGCTATTAAGTAATAAAGTATTTTTCCTTCTATTACTAAAATAATAAAGTTCTTTAAATATTAATGAGCATTTACCAATTTACTTCTGGGTCATAGCGTGACCAATTAAGAATTTCTTTAACATTGTAAATATCATTTTGTCAGTGTGAATACAATAAGATTCAGGAAAAATTAAGGGGGCACGTTTATTGACAAAAATTAAAAATGACTAGCAAATAAATTTATATCATAATATATAAGTAAAAACATACAAAGTAAAATGTTTTGTTTTTTTTAATTAACATAGATATTATTTGCTCAATCTACAAGTAATAAATAAAATTAAGAAAATTTATGCCAACTAAGGGACACCGAATGGTGAAAAATAGATAGAAGGAAATATAGAATTGTAAAATGAACGCTACTTATATAGTATCTTTACCAATGAAGCCAAGTAAAACCAGTTAATTATTCAATTTAGTTAACATTAAAGTAATTGTAGAGAGGACATAAAACTAGATAAATCAAAGATTAAAAAAAATTTGTGATAATGGGATACCGCAATATATCATTTAAACTCTCAACCACAGTATAGTCTCTATATTCCGAACCTCCGGTAATCTGAACCATCGTTATTTCTTCATAATTTCGTAAATAGTGCACTGACTCCAGTAAAACAAATACTATTTTCAAATTGTATCCACGCATGGAGCTCCATACTGATAGAAGTTGGGAACTTTATCAAAAATCAACCCGTAAATTAAACTCTTGTAAAAATAAACAGGAGTTGTAGACATTTTGAAACATTGCGATGACAGTAGTTTGGTTTTGCAAAGAAAAAGAAAAACATTAATGTTTAAATAATGGACAAAAGTGTAATATTAGTGATATGTTTGCTTATGGCCTATATTCGGATTCACGTGCTAAGCTCAACATTCCAACCAAGCTTGAAAGCAACTGATATTCCAAACCAGTGGAGAGTGTTGTCCAAAGTTGGCGAGGGAATACAGCATTCGTAAGTCCACAGTAACCGATTTGTATGTGTAAAAATGAATAAAATTTTTGACTACGTAGCATCTATTTAAAGATTCAGAAAACTTCTCAAAAAAAAAAATTTCAAATGTTCAGAAAATGGTTTTTTTTAAGGTTCCTGTAATCTGAAAATTCTTTAAACTGAACAGTCCCGGTTTTAATTGTTCCGATTGTAGAGACTATACTGTAGTATATTGTAATATTTTTTAAAGAATATCTACCTCATAATAAAGATAATTATTATAAATAGAATTTGAAAAAATATACTACATACAAAGTTAAAATAACATGAATGGTAACCTGACCAAAGCATCTCTTCTTTTCTTCAGATGGTCAATCTCCATGTTGCATTTCAAAATAAAAATCATTGATAGAAACATAATATTTCAATAAAAATCATTGATAGAAACATAATATTTCAATACGCTAATTGTAAACCACTGTCATATCATATACCTATGTATGCTTGTATTTTATTATCTTAGGGTATTATAACCTTAAATTTACGAGGAAATTGATCAGCATTCAATAATAGTTTGAGAAATAATATTATTACCAAAGAATTTACTTCCTGGATTGGAAAAATCAAAACGTTCCTCGTGATATTTACAGTGAAACTGTCTTATTAGGTTTTCCTTTCCTCAATTTTGGAATAAGTTGGGCCATTTTAAGTTTCTGTCTTGAAGGGACTGAAAAAACAGAACTTCTAAAATAAAGTTCTTTAAATATTAAAACTTTAATGTGGGATAAAATATGAAAACTTTAATGTGGAAATCTTAAATGGGTTTCGCTAATAATAAGGTCTCAATTCACAACCCTGCCGTAAAGTATATCAATATATTTAATATAGTTATATTATATAACTTGTATTGCTTTTGTTGTCTTTTAGGTATGGGTGTGAAAATATTACTGTTACAAGGATATTATTCAGGATTCAATAAACTTTAGAGAAATATTATCTAATTCCTCGTGATATTTTAAAAATTAAGTATCAATGTATAACCCAAATAGATAATTTTACAATATTCAACTTTGTATACATTTGCAATTAAACAATTTATTTTTTGCATTTTAGGTTAATTATTAAATTTTACAATAATAACAATTTTATAATATATTAAAGGCTAAACATTATCAATTACTAAGGACAGGATTATATTAATGCTTCGTTTCAACCATTGATTATAATCGTAATAATTTTCTTAGTTATTAATTCTTCAATTATTGTTTGAATTCAGTGAGAATAATGGAAATAAAAAAATCTTTTTTAAATATAAAAAAGGATACTTACATAAAATTTTTGATTAGTTTACATATTGTGTTGGTGCACAGACAACTCAACATAGAACTTCATCACTCCTACAAAAAGGGACAGCGGGGAATGCGGGAGGGGACACAAGAGGGTGGTTTTGCGGGAAGGGGTGCACAGGAGAGGGGAGAGGCGGAGAAGTTGGAAAGGAAACACGAAAGGGGATGAGGGAGGTATACGGGGGTGCATGGGAAATGACTCGCAGGGACAACCACTTTCTTTAAGTGGCATTCAATGCATGCCGGGTACTCGCTAGTATAGTATAAAATAAATGTTTCATTTATCCTTTTTTAGATTTATAAATAAATATTTTTTACTTTACGGTCCCGATTCTGCTATAGAAAATCTAGGCCCTACTCGTTACTTGCATTCGGAAAGTTGAATGGTATAAAAATAAATCACTCCACAGGACAATATAATAATACAACAGGCACTTAGAACTACATGACAATATTATTATATAAACATTAACAAATATAATATATACATATGAAAATAATATACATGCATATACAGTAAAGTCTCTGTAATCCGAATCCACTATAAAACAAACATCCAGTCATTCAAGTCATCGGGAGACGGGGACAGACAACTGCGTGGAATACACGAGTTATCTGTCAGAAGAATTATTTTAAAGATACTTTAAAGTGGATAGATTTTTACGAAGTTAGCTAGGGAATACAACATTTGTAAATTTGGAGGGTAAAAAGAATAAATTTTTAGAATATACAGCTTCTAAGTTTAAAAGATCCTGGCAAAAGTCAAACTCGCAAATATTATTATGATTCCAGTTATCCAAAAATTCATTAACCAAACAGGCTCGGTTTTTAACTGTTCAGATTATAGAGACTATACTATACTATTATTGATGTAAAGTTATATTTCTGTAGGCGTACAATGTTGTTAAGAAATAACACCTAAAATTTAAAAAATAAATCATATCCAACAACTCATACATCTTATAACTAACATATCAAAGTATTATGTTTAATAATTATTTATCATTACGTAATATAATTATCATTATAACTATTATATAAATATATGTAATCATAGATAATAGAAACAAGGGAGATGCGGGCATGAATTATTAAAGTATGTAATTATCAGCACATAAGTGTTGCCAATATCATTCACCCATACTATTGCAAATTATATCTACAAACAGCGGTGCCCCGCCTTTCTACCCACATACCACATGCAAACTTTAATAAACGCAACTCCGCTGCTTTGATAGTCCATGCAGTTTGATCGTAGCTCCGTGACATTCGGCACGTTTGCATGCCATATCTCGCATAGTTTCTATTTTCTATGTTGAACTCAAAGTTGAAAAAAGAGAGTTGAACATCAATCTATTGGAGACTTAGAAGTGAGCCCCGGGGTCGACTTATTTATTCATTGTACTATGTAATAATATATTCTTAACATTACATTAATTTTAAGAGCAGTGATTTTAAAGAAATTAGTTAAAGGATAAAAAATAAGAAAACTCAGTAATGTCATAATTAAAAAGGCAAATCATGCCCATGGAAAGAGGACAACTAATTTAATATTAAGGCAACACTGAAGCTCATAACAATTAACATAAAACATTAAATATCTCGCAAAATTATTGCCATCAAATACAAAAATATCGCAAAAACACTTGAAATATTATGCACCTTCAATTTACCTATTTATGGAAAATAAAACATTACTGTTAAAGGATAGATTCTGTCGATACATTGTGAAAATAATAAAATTATTATACTTTGTATAATTATATACCAAACACATTTACATTCACACTTCATCTTAGAATGCACCAAGGTATTTCACGAATATGTACCTTATAGTCTGTTCATTCGAAAAATTTATGTGGAGTCATCTGCTATGGAAGCTTCGTCGTCGGATGTTTCATCGTAGGATTTCAGAGCAGTATAGAAAGAAGTTAAACTCATCAGCATAACACCTAGAAATAAAGAAAAATATCGTTAATTGTTAATTCTTAATTCCCGTCTCCTTGATGCGGCATTTACATTATTCGGTTTGGCCACATTCAACTCCAGTTTTTCGGTCACTGACTATTTTATAAACTGTTATTTGTTTCGTAACTGTCATTGGTCGACGCATTCGGCACCGACCTAATGTAAACAAGCGAATTCGGTTAAACTGAATGCGGTCAATGCATTCGGTATTGTAAACGCGCTATGAAGATCCAATAAATGGTCTTCAGGTGCTTGCCTGACAATGCAACAATTCATAGCAATTATCAATAAATGTTCTAAAAGAAAAGTATTTACCGGAGTAAAGTAGTATGATTATAAAAGGAAAGAAAGATAGAAAAAAACAAGCAAACCTTTTCCTTCTTGTTCAGCAACATCGTTGTTTGTTTCCCATTTAAAGAATCCTTCAATAGAAATTACTTCTGCAGATTCCCAAAGATGTTCAAACAATTGAACTGTCAATCCTGTAAATTAACAAAAATTACAAAATTATTAATTGAAAAGATTACAAAGACAAATTTTATTGTAATGTTAAAACTATGACACAAATAATAAAGATTTTTTTTTAAACTGGCTTCACATTGATGTTTGCCAGAACCGTTAACCTCTTGGCGAGTATGGCCGTACAAGTACGGCCAGAAATAAAAAGTCTCCAAAGAGCATGGCCGTAATATTACGGCCATGTACCTAACGCGTGTCCAATGCGATTTATTCATGAAATGTGTACTGCCATCAGTTTCCAAGGATGTTTCCAAAATTTGCAACAGTTGACTCATTTACCGACGATGCTCACTCATGGGACACAGTTTTGTTTGAAAATGCTCACTCTCCAAGACGTTAAGAAAGATGGGTTTAGAACCGGTAAGAATGACTGCCGCCACGCAACCAATAGTCGAAAACCAAATATTAAACTTCTAAAAGATAATAGTAACTACAATAAAATAAAAACAAACATACCTAATGGGTGTTCAAACTTAATCATGAGGCGCTGAATTGCAAAGAGACATTCCACTTCCAAGGCTACATCCTTGTTTCCAATGGTGCTAATTAATAGTGGATAGTAAGCGTTGAGGCGCTGCTGAGCTTCATTATCAAATCTAGGCTTAACATCCTCCAAAGGACACAGCGTGTATGTATACACGGCTTCTGTCAGAGCCCTGACGAACCATCCACTCTTTACTGCTTCCCCAATCTTATTCTGTTAAAAAACAAAAAGACACATTGTAATATTTTTCAACAATAAAACTTTATTTTTAAATGCTTTCAAATGTCGACAATGATGACCTTGACAATGACTTTAGAGAGATTTACCTAGCGTTAATTTTTTTAAACTCTTTACTTTTTCTAAATAAATTGAGTGCCATTACATATTGCAAAAGTGTAATGTCGACCAGGGAGTACATGGTATCAAGGTACATTTTATAAGGTACAAGGTCAGAATCGCTTGCGCCAATATCATTCCAGGCGTTTCTTTTTATTTGAGCACTCTGGCCTACTTAATACTCTGATATTAATTTTCTATGGAATTTGGTCATTTTTGGGGAAATATCATCCGACATTCATGGGGTTAATGCCCAAGAAGTTACTCAACCGTCAAATCTTTCGTAATTATGAATGTGCTGTAATATTATTAAAAAAACAAATAACCGCTTTTATATAAACTTCAGAAGAAGGTAGAAAAAGTCGAGGACGCCCGAAGAAGACATGACACGATCCAAGTGAATCAGATACTTGAGGCCATGTCAAGAGTCAGAATAATAGAAGAGTATGTATGAGAAGATGTATGAATGTGAATGAGGCAAGGAATGTATGCCAAGACCGGGTTGTTGGGCTGTCCGTCCTCTCTGCCTACCCCTGCGAGAAACGGCATGATGCTTGGTTAGTTACATAAACTTCAAAATTTACACATAAATATTAGTTTTTATCGTCTCCCGTAAATTTTTCATTTTGTGGCTTGAAGGGTTTTACCAAACCAGTCGATATTGAACTTGAATCAGCACCACCGAGATGCCATATAAGACAAATGATTAATTTACCTTAATCCATGTTTCTACGGTCGCCAATGGCGTTTTGTTCTTCATTTGAGCTAATAGTTGTGTCACAACAGCTTCAGGATTAGTGATCAGTTTATGTCCAAAGCAATCCAGAGGCAGGACAGTCATGAATTCTTCAACCTGAAAAAGAGAGGATTTTAATACCATTTTATGTTTACTCGATAAAATGTTTTTGCAGTGACAGCAAAGCTGTGTTACTTCAGAGTTAGTGCCTCATCTGAGGAGGCAACTGGAACCAAACTAAAACCGGCCTACTCAATTTTACGATTATCTCAGCTTGTTTAACCATAGAAGAAGAACAATCAGCTGTCATCGTAGTCATTTGTCGCTGTCAAATTGAAAAAACAAAAAAAAAACAGAAAACTGACAACAAAACTGGCGTAACCATGACAAACGAGCAAACCAGCAACGGCCGGCCACGACAACTAGCAGGGTGAGTCGCGAGTCACTGCTTGCGTTGCCATTGACAATGGGTTTTTTGAGAGATTGTGTAGTGTGCGGGACGTCACATTGACATACACAGGATAGCGAGTTTAGTTGCAAACTGTTTTTTTTTTTCAGCTTATAGTTATTTATTGTGGGATAAGAAGGATGTGCAAGTAGAAGTAATGAATTACTTACCCTACTTTCAGGGAACCAGTCAGTGAGCTTCATTTTCCCGTTTACCCACAAAGTGTTCACTTTGTTTTCTTGCTCCTTTGCCTTCAGTTGGAAGAAAGCCAGTAAGAAATCGTATCCCTTTCCTACTTCAATCACTTTGGCTACAGCGGTGTGTATTTGGTTCAAGGTTAGCGCCTGGAAACATTAATGCTTTAAATTAATAAAAACAAAATAAACAAACTTTCAACGTTCCTCGGCCATACATCAGTGAAGGTTCAATTACTCCATGGTGGACTGCTAGCTTTGCTTCTTTGGACAGCTTTTTATTAACGCCAACCACATTTAGTCAGAAGATACCTGCATTATCCTTTTTTCAATATCTCTATCAGCCTCATGAAGTATACTTATAAAAATATACCTAAGTAGTATAATATCATGTAGGCCTCAAGAAACATGCATTCGCATAAAGTAAATGTTCATCGTGAGTTAATAATTATAAATATTAACTGAATTTGGTGAAAATACAGTGTGCTGTTATTAAATGGTATATAAGTAATATTGTGTATCACTTACATTCTTCATCATATGGGCCCATACGAAATTGGCCAGCATTTCCCACGTGGTTTCATCCCCATCCAAAAATAGATCAATGGATGTGTCCATGACTTGCTTGAAAGCATCCAAAAACTGTTCAGTGGTAAGTGCTGAGTCGTCCACAAGTCTGCCAGTTACCTCTCCAATGGTCTGCATGTTCTTGACTTTGTTGCTGAAAACGGCAAAAATAACATTAATTTTGCAACTTGACTAACTCTACAGGATAGAAAAAATAATTTTAAAGAAAAAATACTAATACTAAACAGAATGCAATACTCACAATTGCAGTCCCCACAGTGTAACCTCTTTCACAACAGTGACAATGGATACATTGTCTTTCAAGAAGTTGCGTTGAATCTTATCTAGGATTCCATAAGCCTTGTCATTTTGAGACTGGTCCATCATAGCCTGGACCTTCCGTGGGATATCATCTCCAAATGCCTCCAGTGTACTGGCCAGAGTAGCGCTCTTATTATTTTCTTCTGTGAAATTATTACAATAATACATTTAATTTGAAGTTAATGACAGCTAGGGTTTTCAAAATAATAACAGGTGGTTGAATTGGGATAGCATTGTTCAATGCATTGTAAAAAAGATACCATTTACATAAAACTGGAATGAATCAAATTGAGTTCAGTAAAAAAAATATAACAATGCACATGACTTACGTTCAAAGTTGTTCTTGAAAGTGGACCTTTCAATTGATGCTCCCTTTGATCGATAAGTACCTGAAAGAACAATTATCATTATTATTCAAGAGAAATTCATACACAACATCTGATTGTATTAATGCCCTAGCGACTATGGGTGAAATTTAAGAACCCGATTTCGAGTATATCTCTGATGCCGCGCAATATGAAAAACCATCTTTGTAGGTGAAGTTTGTTACGAAGCTATTGTTGTGACGTTGACGTAACTTTTCAATTATCAGAAAATAAAACCAAATTAACAACCAAAAATACAAAAAGAGACAGTTAAATTTTAAATCATTTTTCAAATACGATTAATTAATTTTGCAAATTACTACGTAAAACGAAGAAAATCAAGGTTGGGCTGTTTCAAACGATTATTCAATGTGATTTATGTGAATGATGTGGCTCTTGTTAAATGCTGATTCTCGGTCAGTGTGAGCTTCTGATCAAATTGTGATTAACTGTCAATAATAACAGGAATGTTGTTAAGCATGTCAGCTGAAAAAAAAATTGTTCAAAAACTGAGAATCGCATTGAGAATCGCATTGAGAATCGCACCGAGAATCGGCATTTAACGAGGCCTGTTGAAAAGCGAATTGACAAAATTAAATTAATATAATATATCGTGGGCTATCTGCGAAAAAGCACTTAGTCAAAAATACTAGTTTCGTGATTATTGAGTTTGAAAGTTTTAGCAACGTTAACTTTTTTTTAAATATATTGAAGTCATTATAGGGACGAGTAAAATAGATTATTTTATTGTCTATTTATGCCTGTACTTATTATTTAAAAATAACAGAAAAATTCATACTTTTTTCAAAAAAAAGAAGAGTATTGCATGACTTAATGCTTTTTCGCTGATGCAATATTTTAAGCACAGAAGTAAGTTTCGCGGTGTAAACATTTTTATTTTAATAATATTTTTTTTACAAAATTGTTTTTTTTGTAATATGATCGATTTCATTAATATAATTATCATTTATTTCGCTGTCGTCGACAGAAGGAATGAAAGCGTACCAACTTTGAAGTTTATGTGGTATATTTGTTTATCACATAAAACCAACAAATCTTTTTTCTTGGAATGTGATATTGGTTTCATTTTGTTGTATAATTTTGATATCACACAATTCTGATCAATGTCATCAACTTGTAGGCGGGAATGGATACCGCCGCCCCGGGAACCATTTATTGGATAACCAACACCTCTGCCATGGGTCAACCCAAGTGGTTCGCTACGTTTGGTGACTTAGCAGGGGTGCCCAGGTTCATGGGGTGAGGTTTGTCCGGGTCTTGGCGGCGGATGCGTCTGCGTCCCACCACGAGGGAGACCTTCTAACTTCTCCAGCAGGGCTCTCTCGGAACATCACCTTGCACTGTAGCGGGAGGGATGGAATCATTCGACCGACACACAGACCCCCCGATTCCTACCCACCTATCATACCTTTTTCCTTCCCAGAACATCTTGAATGAATTCTTTTTTTCTCTCGTAAGACGGAATGGCCCAGTATATCTTGCGAGAAATCATTTTCATTTTGTTTTCTAGCCATTTTTAATATTTAACATTTTTGTCAATAATAATTCCATTTAGTCAGCGAGAAACTTACTTCAAACACAATTATCAGATTTTGAATACCAAACAAAAAATCTTTCAACGAAATTGCATTAAGTCTGACTTAGTGCTATTTCACACGCATAATTATCAGGTAAAATTTATGAATACAGCCAAGGAATATGCACTAAGTCCCTTAGTGCTCATTCGCTGAAAAGATTTATGCATCATTTTGTTCAGAAAATAACTCGAAAAGTATTATAGGTAGGACATAGTGCGTTTTTGTAGACTAAGGAGTGGCCATCGAATGATATACAGTGAAACCCTCTTAAGAAGTTCTCGCTTAAGATGTTTTCCTGCTTAAGAAGTTTGGTATTTTCGGTCCCTTGAAGACCAAATAGTCCAATTTTTCCCACTTATAAGGTTTTCCCGCCTAAAAGTTTTTAAGAGGGTTTCACTGTAACTGCATCATTAAGTCAAACCAGCAAAATTTTGACTTAGTGCTTTTCATATGAGGGGTATAAAAGCAAAATTGACACTCTACAAAAGTACTGTTTTCGGTTAATCACAAAAAACCAATTCACAGAACACTTGTGAATTTTTTTTGTGATTTTTAGTAATGGCTGAATCAGACGGTTCACTAATCGTTCATTTCTGTATTTAATTCGGCCTATTTTACTCGGAATGACACGTCTGAACATGAAATGAAACGAAGATGGGAACATTCACTCGAGTAACCATAGAGTAAACCTTCACTCGAGTGAACCGTCTGATTCCAGCCTAATCACTTAACAAGTATAATACAAAGTGAATTATTTTAACAAAAAATGTTATAATAATGTGTTTATTGGTCATGTTGAATTTATTTTGAATTCAGGCTTGTGATTGGTTTTTGTGCAGAGTGGTGATATTGCTTGTTAATCGCTGTGGAAAATTATGATTTTGCTATTTTCATTTTGATTTTTCCATGATTTGCAGTTGATTTTTCTAAGGATCTCAAAAACCATCTTGTAGCTACGGATATTGCGCATCGATTGGCATTTGTAACTCATTTTTGTAACTTTTTGAGAGTGGCATTTTTGCTTTTATACCCTTCATATATATTATATATCAAATATTCTACGTGAATATTTTAATATGTTCTACATGAATAAGTACGTTTTTCACAGGAGTTCTTTGTTGGATGAATGATTTAGAATAATCAAATATTCTCATACCAGGTCCGTTTTGTGAAGGCGCCTCATCTCCAGTGGCGTCCCTGAGGGCATTGTACATGTTGAAGGACTCGGTGGTGTTCTTACGGGCCGGAGAGTTGTTGGTGTTGGTGCTAGGCGGGCCCTTGGCTGTGGCCGCTCCCTTGCCCCAGGACATGTAGGTGGGGGGCTGCAGTGAAGTCAGGGTGATTGGGGTCTGCAATCATCAATTTAATGATTATTAAAACGATATCAACAGAAGTTAATAAAGAGAAAAAAAAATTATTACCAACAATAACATTGTTTTACCTCTTGTTCAAACCTTTACTACCTCTCTATTACATACAACATATTGTTTAAAAACATTCCAAGCATCCATCTTTATTTTGCAATAATTATCGAAGATTAAATTCATTAAATCATGCATATTAAAAGCATCATAAAATATGAATCATAAAGAAATTCTTATCAAAAATCTTGATACAGGTGTTTTAAAAAAACATTTTGTAAGTGCTTGAAATTTCTTTAGTGATAAATAACCCATTCATTATAATATTATATAATACGTAGCAATAATCACTTTTGACTTTATCTTTGCATATTATCCGTGGCAAAGTAATCATCCTTGTAAATATAGTGAGCCTATTTATTAAAATGATAAAATTTTACGATGGTTTAATTCAAATACTTACAATCTGTACATTTTCAATAAAAATAGATGCTTCAGAAACACACTTGTCTCACGCAATGCCCATCTGGCTGTATAGGGGTGGGACGGATAAAAGGTGGACTGGATGGCCGTCACACCTTCCAACGTGTTTGTCCAGTGTTTTTCTAGTTCTTATCTTCATATTAGGTTTCTTTTTGTTTTTAAATTGAGAGATGAACAACTAATAGATTTACCCAGCTAAGGGAAAATATGATCTTTGCGCATAGCAACACCCAGAACACATTATAGTGATTCTTTTTGTAGTAAATACTTCTTTACGCATGTTTGACTTGAGGGGTAAACTGGCGAATGCGTTACGGAAATTACAGCGTTACGAGAGGCGTAATATCGGGCGTTCCGAACGATAAGGAGACGAACGATAATAAATTTAAATTAATTTTGAGGTTCATTCCTCACAATCTACTCGTAACAGTGCTCACATCCATAGTAATGATGTTTATAATGAATGCTGGCATTTATTTCAAACTTTGTAAGAATTAAATCAACAATCTCATTCTAAGCGTAATTCCCATAAAACAATTAATCAAATTTTCGTTCAGAGTGTGCGAACTCAGTGCATTGAAACGACTGATTTGTCACGATGATTGGTAACAATCCAAACGAATCTTCAATATAGATTCTTATACACTGATGATTGGAGCGGTTTTATTCGATGCCAGAAAGAAAATTAGATTAGATTACTAAAGAAATATTTACTTCAGTTGTGTGGTCTAAAGCACATTTGTATTTTTTTTTTAGTTATTATGCTTTTTTTACATTAACTTAACACCAGAGGGTATGGTAAAAGTTATGAGGGTATAGTATATAAAAATGTATGGGTATGAATCTGGGTGTCAGTGTGTCCAGAAACCACGTCCATGGTTTATTCAAACATAAATACATCCCTCTCTCGATTCAGCCCGCCACGCATCTAGTGGGCAGAATGATCCACCATCAAGACATGGACGAATCTCACCCATGAACCTGGGCACCCACCATTTCTAAGTCACCAAATATAGCAAACCATTCGAGGTGACCAATGGCAGAGGTATTTTTTATCCAATTAATTACCATTACCTGCCCCCCAAATTGTTATAATAAAATGCCTTGTTGCTCTTTCTCCTTCTTCAGCCTAAACGTCTTAAAAACCCAAAAATGAATCATGATAATATTTTTGGCTGATCAAAACATATCCGCCTACAATGCACTTGTGATGATTTTATTTTCATTTAAAGTTAGATTTTAGAAATTTGGGGTCATTTCCTGTTTTTTTATTATTTTATCATTTAACAAGAATAGTAAAACTTACGGAAGTGTTCAACTTGCTGAGCTTGCCAGAATCCACCGAGTAGGGCACTGGCTTGACTCTAGCGTTTCTGGAGGGGGTATGCGACCAACCGTCTTCAATGGCGCTCTTGGACCCGCCCCTCTTGTTCATGTTGTTGGGGCGGTCATCGCGCCTATCATCGCGCCTATCATCCCGCCGGTCATCCCTGCGAGGAGTGTTTGACTGAGAACCATAGTTTGACAACTGGAAACAATTAACATTAGTTAGTAAAATTCACACCTACAAGTAAACCTGAACACTTTACAAATATTAATTAAGATGGAAGATATGAGCCTTAGAATAAGCATATGTTTTTGGCATTTGGTATTTTATATACCTTTCATTATTTTATGTATGTATTATATCAAAAAATTTCAATAAAGAAAAATTCATATATAAACAAAAATTCATATATAAGAGCACTTCCTCTAAAAAACATAAATCAATTCCATTTTCAAACGTGTTTAAGCGTTTTCGTTGTTTGTTTTTGGGGTGTTATGCCGTGTTGTGCTACCTCCTTCTTTAATCTAAAAACGTATCTGTGTTTAAGCGTGATTGCCACCAACAGTGCATTGCCATCAACGAGTGTATCTGCTGAGTTTCAGTTTGGATCACAGATGTCAGGAAGTGGGTTAATTTCCACTTTATTCATTCAAACAAGTAAATTGGAAAAAGAAGAAAACTCCAATTTCATATAATGATGAATGACAAATACAAGATTACCCAATCTGACACCGCACTTTCTGGCTTCGATATCTACATGACCTTAACCTCTCATTTGTCGTGAGCCTGCTGGCGGGCAGGTGACAGATGAGAGGTTAAAAAAATAAAATGTAATCTTAGCCCTTATGCATAAAGAAACTGTACAATGACAAGGTCAGAATCGCCTCTTGGAATGCTCTGATATTAATTTTCTAAGAAAAACGGCCATATGTTTGCAAATTTCATACGACATTCAAGAGGTTAATAAATTAGTAAATTACTAAGTCCAATTTATAGGAAAAACAAAAAACTGTCAATCTTTTAATAGTATAAAAAAAAAAATTAAATTAAAAAAAGTTGAAAATATGAATTTAAAATAATGGTACCAACATATTTAAACAGATTAACTCACTTGCCTTGTGCAATTAGATAGATTTCCAAATAATAAAAAAAATCATGAAGAGGAAGGAAACACTTGATTGTGTTTCTCTTATGATAATCAAAAGCAGTATTGCGGATATTGTCAATTACAATTTGATTGCATGGATATTGTCAAACAAAATAATTATTACCTGTTCCAACTCCATCTCATTTTGAATTTGATCCATTGTCTTGGGATTTGACTGCACAACGATGGCTCGGGGCACCCAGTTCTTCATTCGGAGTTCAATAACGTCCTGCAGCATGAATCTAAAAACATAAATATAAAGAATGTTAGAAATTTTGAACCAATATTCGTGCAAGATCTTCTTTTTTAATTTTTAAACCTCGACGAAAATTATATAAATCTCGAGTATACAGATCGATTTTTAATTTAAAAGTAAATTTGTAAAAGTAAAAGAAGTTTTTATTAAAAGTAAATTTGCATCAAAAAGTGAAATTGAAAAAGTGTTGGTTACATCATTAGCCTTTCTGCTGTCGATATATTAAATTCCTCATGTATAAAATGTAAAGGCCTTAACATACCTGACTCGACTGCTCACTTTCTTTCCATCTTTAATGTCAACAATCTTTTGCATGGTTGTGAAATATGGCTCTAGGTTAATGTTGCAGACTTTCTCAAGATTTTTGCCAATAGTGGTCAGGAGTTTGCAGAGACATTCAAGGGTCTCTTCTTCTACCTTCGATAGCAAGTGAGTGATGCAGTACACCATGATCTTTGCGGTTATCAGATTCTGCTTGAACAGCTCTCCTGCAAAAATAATTATGACAATCAATTTTGAGTCAAATGCCACAAATATTTACATAAATGTACAGCAAAATTCGCATTTCAAGAGAAATCCATCTCACACTTAGGTAATCGCATCATTTTTCATACCAAAAAGTAACACACATCGAATACAAGCTGCAAGTAAATGTTATATTACGCTTAACAGTTTAAGTACGCAATAATAAACATGAGTTACATGAATTATAATATTTTAAAACAATTTCTTAAACTAGAAAAATGCAACATGTACTTGCCTATGAAACGCACATTGCCCACAGAACGCATCCTAACTTTACGTTCTTCCTCAGCCAGATTCATTAGCAGTTCCTTTTTCTTTTCCTAGAAAAAAAAGAAGATTTTATAGGAAACTACTAAATTGAATAAATAAAGATTTTGATAATTTTAGGAGGTATTTATTAATATGGATCATCCACCAATAAGATCACTTCAAGGAATTGACTAAACACAGTGAAACCCACATAAGGTTCCCATTTAATTTTAGTTTTTTCGATCCGTTGAAAAGTTAAATCGAAAAATACGGCCTAATTTATCCTACATATAAATTTTCTAATCCCTTGAAAGAGTTATAAGATAATATTATAGTTACTAAGATAAACCAACAAAATATTTACATCAATAAAATAATAATATAGTTTATAAAAAAAAAAAACGCTTTCATTTTTCTACAAACCAAAGGGAGTTATAAAAAATAACAATAATACTTCTGTACACATAATATCTTTCCAAATTTATATACCCCTTTACGCTTACCAAATTTATATACCCCCTTACAAAGCTGATAAATAACAGATAAAACATATGTTGTAAGAAATTGTGTAACACTGGAACCAGATTTGAATTTCTTATTAAAATTGCATTAAATACTAGTGCAATCTCCTCCATCTTGACTAAACTATAGAGAACTAGAAATAAAACTATAAAGTGACAATAGACAAAAATAATATTATTTATTAGTAACAGATTAGACAACTTTTAAATCTAATTGTAAATATAAGTTGCATCTTCCAATTAGGAGTATGGGATTTAATTTAATTAGTATGAGATTTATTTTTAATTAGTAGGTATTTAGTAAAATAAAAAAAGAATTAATAAAATTACCAAAAAAAATCTATAACAGAAAACAAATGAAAATCCAAATGGAGGCTATTACAAAAATGCATGTGTTAGATAAAACCCTGCGCCACATTATTCTTTAAAAAACAATACCTGCAATGTTATAATATTTTACGCTGGTTGCTTTTGTTCTGTTATTGTTGCTCTCTTGAGGAAAGAGTAACAGTAACGTGCAGCAACAACCATTTACAGACCAACAGTTATTTATGTATCTTTTTTACTTATTCTACTTCTTACAGTAAATATATAAATATGAGTAAGAGCATTAGTCTCCGGTTGTAAACGTTATTCAATAAATTATTAAAAGTTATTAAAAGAAATTCAATAGAATAAATTTTTATGTCACATTTAGATATTTACAAGAAAATTCATAAATGTAAAGCAAATTTATGCAGAAAAACATTTCATGGGAATAATGCAAAAAATGCAATCTGTGCTGATATAATGCTGTGGGCATAATAATTTTTCATAAGATTTTCTGGTATTTTCAAATAAAAAAGTTTTTACACATTTTGAAAAAAGAAATTAACAGAACTTCGCTTATGTTACAGAAGTCCACAAATAATAAAAGGAATTCGAACAAAAAGAATAGCGAATTACACCAAAACTAACGCAAATATCATCGAAAAATATCAATAAATTTTCAGGACCTACTCTATAAATAATAATTGCAGGAGTCATGAGGATCATCTTTGACAAAATGTAGTCATGGTATGGTAAAATTATTTAACTATAATAAGGTATTATTGTCAGATAGGTAATTATTGTCAGATATTGGCTGTTATTTTGCAATTTATTTAAATAAAATAATAGTAATATTTTAACTGCTTGGGCACATAAGCTTGTTTTCACGATAATTTAACGTAGGTAGACATAGGAATGACGTATGCCCCGCACCTGAGTTATTAAAAGGTTCAATAAATAAAATCACAGCAATAATAATACTTTTCACAAATCTGGGCCGCTGCCCTCATTGTGAATGAACATAAAATATAATTTAATAGCATGGATAAAAGAATAAATTTTCATTGAAATACCTACAACCACTACACTTCAGGTGATAGGGAAATGTTTTGGACTGCATAATTACAATTCAAATGTGTGCGAATGAAATATAAATAATTATATTATCCAAAATAAAAATGAGTTGAATTAATTGTTGTAGGTATTGAATTTGAATTGTTCAATTTATAGTGTAAAAAAAAAGAGAAAACCCAAGAAAAGGGGAATTCTTTTCTACAATTATAAGAAACTGATATGACTGAATGTATTTATCTTTGTTGATGTGATAAGAAGTATTGTTCAATGGACAAAGGCATATAAAAATTACATATCAAATGAAACGCAGATTAAGGGCCAGTTGTTTCACAGAATTTGGGCAATTTATCAAATTTCAATGTTCAAGTTCTTTGAAACTTCTTTTCAAGTACTGTTATTATACCACTATGGGCAAGTTGTTACACGGAACTGAAATAATAACAGAACTTTCACAGATCTTGAAAATATGATGAATTGTTCAAATCCTGTAAAACAACTGTCCTTAAGAGAGTAAAATTAATAGCATAACATATTAGTTACTTACAGGATCAGTACACTCGTTGAATGCCTTTTGCTTTTCCGCATCAATAGTATCCGCCTTTTCAAACTCTTTTTGGCACCTAGTCACAATTAGTTTCCGGAACACCACAAAAGTCTCCTCAGTAGAATCTCCAGTGGGTGGCGCCTTCACCTACAAGTAATAACATTATCAAAATGAATACAAAATCTCTGTCTCTTATAAAATTAGCACTGACAGAATGGTGCTTTCAGGCGTTTATAAGCTGGTTAATACGCTAGAACTTACATATGTTTTATCGGATTCGACAAATCCTATCAGGTAAGATGGAGCGTATAGACAGCAAAAACTTATTAACTTGACTTATTACAAAAAACAGGGACGTATGAAGGAGCCTTGTCGATGCAGTGGGTCCCCGACCCAAATAGGACAAGGGGAAGAAATTGATGATAATGATCATGAGAGTAAAATAAAATAATAATTACCTTAATCTGTTCCAACTCTTTACACATCAGCGCGTAAGTGGTAGAGAAATTAGGTTCATCCAGAGCTTTTTCAAATACCAAATCAATCACACCGGATAACCTTTCAGAACTATTAATGTTCATTAACCTGACTTGTGATATAAGTTTATCAAAGTTTTGTGGGGTCATTTTATTCAAAATTCCCCTGAATTTCTTGTACAGATCCTGGAACAAATTTAAAAAAAAAAAAAAACATTAATACAGAATATCTATTTATATAAAGATTAGTGTTGAGATGCGAGCGGGCAATGTCAATTTGATTTTTATCCAAATCTACAGTTTTATTCCTACATTGTAAAAATTTTGTATACTTGACTCTAATAACTCTGCATAAATCACAGGCAATGCCGAAAAATGATTATGCCTTCGAAGAGCAAAACAGTGCTTCTTCCAGGTGTATATCCCGGGTAGTTGCTACGACTAGGTAACTCCAAATTCAGCATTTTCAAGTGGTACACAAAAACATCACCTTTTTTTTTTTACTCACCTATGAATGCCTCATACTATGTATATGTGACAAACATGGGTAAGGAAATATGGATTTGTGTTAATGCTGATTTCTGAGTTACATAGTGCAGTATCTCGACAAATGCTTAAGTTCCCAAAAAATAATAAAATTTCACAACATACCTGGGAGTCTATTTCTTGTTGCTCTTCACTATTGGCCGTCTTCACAGAGCGGTGCGGCTTCCAGGCGTTCTGCGTCTCGTTGAGCTTGACATCCGACTTCAGGGAGAGGCTGACGTGAATCACGCCTCTGTTGTTCCCTATGGAAGAATTATTGTTATTTCTTCCCATTCCTGGCAAAACACCATAAACTAATTAATGCTTCATGTACAGATTCAAAATCTCATTATGAAAAGAGAATTTGAGGGAAAATGTGGCATCTAAAGATGTAATTATCGGCGATGAGGTCAAGGTCAGTCGAATTGATAACCATCCTCCGCTACATGCAGATGAAGAAAGGCAAATACAAGTCTAAGCTATAAAATAGATAGTAAACATAAGGTACCGTGACAATGCTACACATGTTGGTTGACAGTTTTACCTTGCTGTGAACGTCTGTTTGGTGGGGGACCACGAGAGCCACGGGCAAATCCAGGGAGCAAATCGTTTTGCTTCATCATTCCTGGAAGCGAGCGGGACCCATCAGAACCTTGTTGCACCTGGAGATTCAATAAAATGCAATCAGGTTTTATTACAAATTCAACAGACAACCACAAACTTATTTTCATATTTCTAAAAATTATCACTTACCTTGTGAGGAATGTCGGCAAACAACTCCGGCATTTTTATGTTTTCCGGCTTTTTTAAGGCATTGGGATCGTCCCTAAACTGCATTAGGAAAGATATGTCGTAACACTTCTTTCCATCAATATTTTGAGGCGACCATTGATCTGGAATCATAAAAAGGTTGCTTAGTCTTGAATCTTACTTAGTCTTCTGTGAAATATGGATACTTGTAACATTTATCTGTGAAACAGTTGGAAAATCCTATCAAAGAATTAGAATGATCACTTGGGAATATTTTTTTTATTGTAACTGGAACTGGGAGCCTATTTCAGATATCAGCCATCTCTAATTATTTGTAAATCTCGAGGATCGAGACGACCAATCTTGTGTATACATAATAATCTATATACTCCACGGCGTTACAGATCTATGGTGTTCCCTTGCCACGCTGATCACAAAGCTGAGCTGATAAATTAATTCATTGGATATTTTTCTTATAGTGACTTCAATCATAGGTGGTTTGTGATCATATCAAAGTGATTAAATTGTGATCGACCCAGGACTAGTTATGTATTACAAATGGGAATGCAACCTGGCAAAGAAAAAGATCAACTTACCATTAGAATATGAGTATTTTCGAACAGGCTTCTCCTCTTCTTCTTTAGGTTTATCATTCTCAGTTGGCACTTCTGCCGACTCTTGCTTTTCTCCATTGCCATTTGAGATGATCTCTGTCTTCTCATTTGAATTGAGGTCAATTTGACCAACGCTGCTAGCAATCTCTTCAATCTTTTCGCAATCTGCAAAACATCAAAAAATCATTGGAGGGAAGTTCAGATAATAGAGCAGTGAATGCCCCGGTGTTCGCCAGACTAAACCAATCATTAACTAACAAATACTACCCGTGTCTGTATTAAAATGTAAAACCAATATTGATTCATTAAGATTTAGTATTGTTCATTGTACAATTAATGTTCTTGATAAAATGTTATGGCTCAATCATGAAACCAGTAAAATATATTTATTAAGATACTGATAATATAATTATTAAAAAAGTTAGCATAACATAATCTGCGAGTGATATTAAATTTGTCGATTATTGAAAGAGACAAGCAATTTTTTTAAAGATTCAACTGGCAATTGGCAAATCAGTTGCGAAAGGGGGTTAAATTTTTTTTCATGTTTGCGTCGTTGTTTACACTTGTTCTTAACTTCTATTTACTCTCCTTCGTTTTTTTACATGACTATAAGGGCTCTTTATTACTTACTCAATTCTAATTTGTCAAAGGTTTTATAGTTTATGTCATATAAGTTATGATATGTAAAAGACGAAAGATGTTAATGATATAAATAAATAAATGAATAAAATTATACGATAAAACTTACCAATTGTACCTTTTTCTTTCGGTAGAAGGTCCATGATTGTAGTTTTTTCTATCTATGTGTAGTAGAATTTGTATTATTTATATAGTTTGCTTCTTTGTTTGTTTTGTGCTTCTTGTTTCTTCAGTCTTGTTACTTATAGGATTGTTTATGTTATTAGTCTTTCATTCTTGAGTTCACTAACTTTATAGAAAACCACAGCCAGTCTTGTTCTTTGAGCAATCTCTTTTTGGCAGCTCGTTAAAAATAATAAATATGTTTGCTTTGTTTTCTGAAAATGGAACAAAAGATAATACCGTTATTTTAGTGTTAAGTGAAAATTTGGAATAACAACAAATTCTTTTCATAAACCGCCTTTTGTTTGGGATTGCCTTGTTATCAAATTTACAAAAATAATTTAAAAATTATGATCCTCAAACAGTTATGTTATGTGTGATGAGAGTGATGAAGCAAATAACTAGAGTGGGTAAATACTGGAGAAAACTGATATGGATAATTGAAATAAGATAGTTAAATGTAGTCTCCAAGGTAACAACAAATATTTCAAAAATATCTAAGCCACAAGAAAAATCTTATACACCACTTTTTGAATCTTTCTCGATTATTGAAAAATTATACCGCTAACTACATTGCACCAAAATATTAATATTCTTGAAGAAAATACCAGTAACTACCTTCTTAGGTTAAGATACTAATACAAGGTCTCTCTCAGATATCTAGCTTACTTCACTTAGTAGAAGTTCTTTATCATAATGGAAAAATATTAGGTACATTGACCGTGAAAATTGAGGAATTAGTTTTTCTAGGTCATGGTCACTTATTTTGGCAAGTCAACTGATTTTTAAAATGACATCTATTCAGAAAACTATCCAAAAAAATGTTGTGTTCAAAAGAGAAACAAGGAATCAAATTCAACTATGTATAGTTATCATTATTCATAATCTCTATCATGCATAATCTAAAGATTTTTTCTATAAAAGGAAACGAAAATAACGAATGATTTTAGCATCTGCGTAATTGGGTAATATGATACGTTAAACGTTTGGGAACTGAATGGAAAACATAAAATTATGATAGGATAACATATTTTTTTGAGGTGGATTTAAAATTTCTAACCTACAAATAAGACATGACTAAAGTTCCCGAATAGCGTTCATTATTTGACGATAGAAAGAAGGAATAGTGTAAACCGTTCTCCATCAACATTGCCGAAAGAGAACATTGGAATTATTAGCAACCGATATGACTGCAGATTGGAGGAATGTACTTTCTCCTGGCGCGACATTTATTCGTCCTAGCGTCCCATATGCGCGCAGCTCGGGGGTACATCGACGAACACTTACACTGTGTACATTACCTACGCCGATTGTGTGTATTTAACAGATCTTGGATAAAATAGAAGTATAATCATGAGGGCGTAGCAAGATACAGCTGTTAATTTTCGGCACGAAATATGCACTATATGCAGGGATCGCAAAAAATTTAACGGCTAAAAATAGATGTGAGAAATTGGCCCACGTGGGTGTCGGTCAGCTAAAACTAACGTGCAAGGATTTAAATGGTAGTCAATGACAGTTAGTGGCAAATAGTCGACGTTCGCCAAGAAGCTGTCTAAAAGAAATACAATACTAGATGAACCAACTGAGAAAATTAAAATAAAAATACGATATCATTATACAATGAAAGCGTGGAATACGATCACTTACCCAACTTAAGTCACTTGTTTACACTTATGCTATAAAGAGTTAGTTGAATAGATATGTGTCCAGTTGTCACCTTTTTGTCACTGACACGGATCAGGCGACATATTTCACTTGAAGTTGCTATCACTCGAGTTTTAGCCTAGCCTCGGGCCAAAGATCGACCAAATTCCAAATCACAGCACGGAATGAGCAGAACAGCGGAGCGCTAACTTGCGACTGCGCACGCTTGCAAACTTGCGGATACTACTGTGACCGACTTCGGGTTCCTTACTGAACACCTCGGGGGCGTCGCGAGCCGAAGGGGGCGCTGTTGTGTGCTCGCTCTTTCCCGGAATCGGACACTGCTTTTACCGTTGTACCAAGCGCGCCTTTTCTCCCAGCCAAATTTCAAGCGACTAACTGCCTACTAGCGCTGGCTGGACCGACTTTTTGAATCTTGTAGATCGGAATAAAGCAGGTAACATAGTAACAACCCAACAAACATATTTTTTAAAGAAAAATCAAGGACTTAAAAGTTTACTTTTTGTTTTCATTTCGTGAACGTTTACCTTCCTAAAATTATAACACAAGAAAATAACTTATTTTGCTTTCATAACATTGCTTTATAAAGCAATGGGTACCTAGTTATTAAACATTTACAAAAGTTGTCTTATCTTCTTCGAACCTTAGGGGGTTTCTCACCAACCTCCCAATAGCTTATCTACCCTAATAACGAATTTTTTCGATTTACGATTTACGGTTTATTTATTTATTAAGTTCTGGCCATAAAGCTTTTTGGGAGCTATTTCTCCCAGCAATGTATATAGATCGAGAACCAATCTTTTTTTTTTTCCTTTATAATATTATATTCTAACCATCCTCCCAATAGCTTACCTACACTAATAACGAATATTATTAAAAATAAAATACTCGCAGTCGTTAGAAAACTCGGCCAACTTATCCAATATATAGCCACTATTCATAGGTTCGAGTACCGAATTATAATCTCCAACTTATTAAATAAATAAATCGAAAATATTCGTTATTAGTGTAGATAAGCTATTGGGAGGATGGTTAACCCAATAAACAAAATATTATAATTAATACTTCCGCATATAACTCCGTTCTAACTACCTATCCATTATTTCCCGTAAATGGAATCGAAAGTGAGGTTAGAAAGGGGCTTTCAGCGGCACTAAGTAGGTTTGCGTGATTTTTTTTAGTAACGGCATCACATATACTCAATTACTTAAAATCTGTGCACTTTTATATAAAATATTGGAAAGTTAATATTTTCACGTCCCTTTCTGATAAAAACTATACCGACCTTTGCGACATCAACCATTGTTTTGTCCATTCGTCGAAAAAATAGTGGTTGATCAAAAGTTCTTTCGGAAGACACAATACATTTGATTAACTTTGATTTTTTTGAATGTACCGCCGCCTCGGAAACCATTTATTGGATAAACAACACATCTGCCGTTGGTCACCCCAAGTGGTTCGATACGTTTGGTATGTTAGCAGCGGTACCCGGGTTAATTATTCATGTCTTTGAGGCGAATGCGTCTGCCCAACTGCCCACCAACTGCGCGGCGAGCCGGATCAGAATATGTCAATTGTGGTAGGCTCTGCAACATCTCCAGCCGGACTCTCTCGAACCAACGCCTTGCACTGCAGTGGGGGGAAGGATTTAAAAGTCCATCATTCCTGGACACATTGACTCCCAGATTCCTACCCATTCCTCATACCCTCTTCCTTCCCAAGAACTTCCTCTCCTTCCTTTCCTTTAAAAGACTCTCTACACGGACTCCGCAAAGATGACGTAAAAACACGCACTGAGAAATATTTATTTTCCTCTAAATAGCCAAGTCCTACCCAAACTGCCTCTTTACCATCTCCTTCCTCTCTTCACCTCCTTCACGTCTGTCTCACGACATGCTGGAAAAGAGGGCGGGTATGTAATGGACGCAATGGTTTAGGGTCGTTGAGACTCTTGTACCAAAAATCTCATTTTAAAAAGTCCAGTTTTGTGCTCGTGAGTTATTAATTAATTAACGCCCATATATTAATCATAATTCATAATGAATAATATTTTATGGGCGTCATGTTTCAATAAACAATCTGAATGATTTTATTTTAGACACTTGATACTGGACTCCTTATCTAATAAGATATTATGACATACATACATGGGAGCGAACGTGTCTTTCTTTCTCACGGGTTTAAAATTTGTATCATGAGTAATGATATTATTTATTTATTTGTTTTTTTTTTATATGTTCATAATAATAAAAATAATAATTTAGCTAATTTATATAGCGCCGTTTTCGGGAAAAATCACCTCAAGAGCGCTTTACTAGTAACAAGCAACTTTGGGAATATGATGTGGGCATACCCGGGATGGTTATAAGATAGTGAGCTCTGGCGTTATGGAATTATTTCCTATACTATTCATATGATTGCGATTAAAATTTCATACGATTGCAATGAAATTGTTGTGAACATGTCAGTGAATATTTTTATTTACATAGATACTGGTGAGCTCTGGCATTATGAAATTTTGCATAAAAAAAATGAAATAGGTCACGTGAGTTGTTGGAAAAATGGCAAAGCAGCAAGGAAAAAAGGCTGGGGAGAGGGGTACTTTGGAGGGTCGGATGGGGAATTAAGGAGGAGAAATGCGGGGGGGGAGAAAGAGGGGGGGGAGATGGGAGGGGGAATGCGGGGAAGATGAAAAGGGAACACGGAAGGAAGGGAAGAGGAAGAGGAGGCGGAAGGGGAACGGGAACGAATGGGAAATGACACGAAACGGATGGGAAATGACGGAGAAACAATTTATTTATTTAAGTGACATTTCAACGCATGCCGGGTATTAACTAGTAGATAATTAAATAATATTTAATTCGACATTTTTCAAGATCCTTTCTAAAACTCTTAAAAGGTGAGCACTGGCGACATGAAATTTGTAAATATATATAATTTTTTCGCATGGTGTTTTCAAAGTCAGACTAACTATTTTCATCTAACCTATTCGTTTCCAAGATGAGAGCTTTAAAATATTAATTTCTTTCCAAATAAAATGGCGAAAAACTTTAATATTTTTGTTTGGTATAAAATATTTTTTAAGTCAAACGGGAGATATGAAGATACAAATAATAATATATAATAATAAGATAAAAATACACAGGAGGTATGAAAAAAATATCTTAAATAAAGAGGTGTGATTGAAAGTTGTAATTCAGGCGAAGCCGGGTAGTAACTGAAGTGCCTATGTATAAAAATATGAACATGTGAACAGGCGAATGTGATTGTTTGAGCTTTGCGCTCGGCTGTAATAATATACCTATTATAAACAAAGCATCGGCGTAGATACCTACGGAGACGATTAAAAAAATTAAAATAATGAAGAAAGTATGAACAATGTGTCTATAACAGGGTTGAGATTCGAGTAACATTTTGGTGTTTGCTACCTGCCTGAAATCGTGCCTTTCGAACAATAAGATTCGATCTGACCAGGCAATGTTACGCGATATTGAACTCCAAAGTAGTACTATCTAGAGCGTAATATCGCATGACATTGCTATGTCAGATAAACCTTGTTGTTTCAAATGCAAGAAATTTTTGGGCCCGAAAGGTCCATGAATTCTTTCTCCCTAGGCCTTAGATTGGCCCAGTGAAATTGGTTACTAACTTGTCAAAGAAATAATTTAAAAGCATGAAATTTGAAAACGTTTCATTTGTAGTAAGGAATAATTCTTGAACTTACTTCCGGGCACATGGGCACTTCAAACTCCTATCGATTTATCCCTGCCAATTTCTACCGATTTCTTACATGTTTTCCATAAACGTTTGAAGTTTTTAAGTTCTTAAAAAAATATATGTTATTCTTTAACGGTAATTATTTGAAATTCCCTCGATAGAAATAAATCGCAAAGTATGCAAAAATTATTATTTACACGTTTTTTTCTGTTATTTTACATATTATATGTATAAAAAATTCACAATGTTTCTCTAAATGCTACTTGACACAGTCCCGCGAGATTTTGGCTCTTTTTCAAACAAGTCGTCTTTTATTAAACATTTTCACAATTTTCGCATGAATTTTATGGTTTTTAATTTTAGCGCGCTCACTCATTCATTCGTATTGTCGTATCTCTCCATCTTCTTCTTTTTTAGCCGGGTAGCGCGCCCTTAAGTGGCGGAAGAGGTTGGATAGGAAAAGGAAACATTTATTCAGACATGATAAAAATTTAAAATATGGTTCAAATTGACTACGAGACTTTTTTTTACAGGAGACCCTGATGACTAAGCCTAAAAACTAAATTAGGATTTGTATTACGAACGGTTTATTGTAGTACGGGCCGAAACGGTAACATAAATAGATACCTACTATTGGTAAACTAAACACTTTTAATTGGGATTTTGGTTCATGGTACATCACATCACCTAGCACAGCTTCGCGTTTTTTTCTTTTATTATTAGGGATGTCATAATCCAATTGACTACAGGCAGTTCGAAAACTTGTGCGGTATAACCAAAAAGTATCATGGGAAGTTTGACGGAAGCTTACGATATAAGTATATTAAAAAAGCGTTATTTTAAACATTACTTATATTTATTTCGATATCATAATTAGTATATATATATACATTAGTCATAACTCATAACTGTCATAAGTCATAATTTACAGTTACCAATATAATTATAGTTTTATTACATACTGTATAATTAGTCAGATACGCTACGTGTAACTGACTAATATAATAGGTCTATGATCTATAATAATAATGTGATAATTTATATTATTTATGGATAAGGTTGGGCACAATTAACATGGTAATTAAGAACCTTTACCAACATTCCAAACTCAGCTAATGGGGTTGAGGGATTCAGAAGTAATTGAAGCCATTACGAAATCCAAAGGTACACAGAGTGAAACTATTATAGTGACGCACTTTGCACCCTCGAATTTCGTACCTACGGATTAGTACTTAGAAAGAGTAATTATACATGGTGTTTGAAAAGTAGTGGCACAAGGGGGAAAACGATAAATCACATTTGGAGTCGATTTTGTGATAAGTAACATTTTTGATATGAGCTTTCGTTTTTCAATAAATCAAGTCCAAAGTTTGAATTTTATAGGTAAAATTTTAAAAGGTCTATGCGTTGAAAGTAATCCCAACTCCAATAGTTTTTAACCCTAAGTGTTTAGTGTTGAAATAACTTTAGGACATTAATCCATCTTACCCATGTTCCTTTCCAAATATTCCTTCCTTCTGATTCCCCTCCTTTCACATCAAGACCTAAGAAGCAAAAGAAGATGAATAAAATAACTCTTGAAAAAAATAACATATTTGCACCTCGTTGTTTTTTGACTAAAAACATTCAATTGTTATATTTGAAAATTCTGTCGGACTTGTACAAGCATTTCGCAAATCTCGCAAATAACAATCATAAATATATTATGATATTCGTGTTAGTGATAACAATTTGATCATTTAACATAATGGAAAGTGACCGTGAATGAAGAGCTGGGAGCTGTCACCTCATCATCAAGGTAAGGGCCATTCCTGTCTTTTCCTTCCCCTTGTCGATATAAAAACACAATCTTGGACACTCGTAATTCGCTTTAAAATTAGTTTTACAGTCCACACGGTGTCATTGGACAATTAACACTAAGGTTTCCGAAAAAAAAGTTGTTTTAAAAACTATTTCATTTTATTTATTAGGTATTCGAAAACCATATAAAAATATTGTAGTTGTGCATTCAAAGTTGATTATTCAATGTAAATTATTCATTAATTCAATGGTTTTATTATCCATTCGAAAAAACCTTTGGTTTCGAAACATGTCGATAATTGTGATTATGTAAGTGGTGTACACAAAGTTATTTGTTTTCATTTAATAAAAATATAGAACAAAATATGTTTTTGTCTAATGTAGATATTTCTTGTGCTTGTAAAACTAGTTTCTGGACACCGTGTATAGGAATAACGGATAATATAATATATTTATTGGTATAATTACAATGGTGAGTCACGAACTTCTCAACAATCGATCCCTTAAATAAATTCACTATTCATACTAATTAGTATGGTTTTTGGTATATGCAGAACACAGCACACCTAAAGTAGGTATATATTTATCATTTTCGTGCATAAGAAAGACGTTTTCAAGAAAAGTGCACAGTGATTTATGACGGTTCGGGCTTAAAGCTGCAAATGGAAGATTTGTAGAAATAATATTCCAAATAATTGGAACCTTCAACATTTTAGAAAACATTATTTACGATCAGTGTAAAAACGAAACATTGTAGGTAGGAAGATGAATACCTGCTTGCTGTTTCCTTGCTAATTATGTGACATTTTAGTGAAAAATAATATGCAATAAAATATATAAATTTGTTTTAGACCACTTTAATTTTAATATTCTCCTGACGAAGGAAGGGTTCTTCCGAAACCATGAGTGTAATTAAAATTAAAGTGGTCTAAAACAAATTTATATATTTTATTGCAAATTATGGCGAGCCACAAAGTTAATGCTTATTACGAACATGAAAAATAATATGTCTTAGACATGCCCTTTTTAAAAATTAATCTCTATGCCTTCCACGATAGTTATATTTGGCCAAACAATGAATTTTTAATATATAATATTCACTGAGGACATTTATAACAATGACTAAATCTTAATATATAAAACAAACTCGGGTTAGTTACACCATTTATAACTCAAGAACGGCTGAACCGATTTTTATGATCTTTGTATTTGTTGGATTTGTCTCCGTCCCGATTAACAGAATAACTATTAAAACATCGGAAAAAATCACGGGAAAAATAATTATAAAGAAAATGAATTTTTTCATATATTCTGTATGGAACGGCTTTTCAAATAATGTGCGTTGGTTGACATAAATTGAATCAATTCGAACTGTCAATGGTGTAGTGTGCCGAACATTTCGTGCTTAGTCAACAGCTCGATTTCATTTTTGAAGTTAGAGTAGGTACCTATTTATTTTAACTTAATAAAAACTTAATTTATTTCAGCTAATAAATTAAACACAACATTTATTGATTCTGAGGCGGTACGAAGTTTGCCGGGTCAGCTAGTTTAAAAATAAACGTCAGAGTCACCGGGACTATGGCATCCTTAATTGGAGTATGTTGTAGGGCAGAAAGGGGAGGAGAATAACATACGGAAGTGGAAGGGCGTAGGGAAGAGAAATCGTATTTTTATTTTATCGGAAAATGTTACTTGTGCAATGATGGAGGATTGAACTCACAACGCCGGGGTAGAAATCGGCTACTAGTCGGTTAAACTGATCTGTTTTAAAATATTATGTTTTGGATAAAACGAAATGTTTTCCGACTAAAGAATTTCCATCTATATATTGTTGGAATACTTTCCGAAAAACAAAAATCGAAAGCACATATTGGTTTGTCCTCTGAACCAGAAAAATGTACGCCTGCGCCGCTTTTCTATGTCTTTCTGAATGCTATAATTCGTTTTCCACTTTCTTCACTTGTAATGGACTTTTATTAATAATGAATTTTTATGATTTGTAAATTAATTATACATTTCTATTAATATTTTGTAAGGAGCACTATAGGATTTTTTTAAAGTTTATTTTAGTTAAGCGCACTTGAAGTGAAACCACACAAAACTGCGCTATATAAATGTAATGTTATTATTATATTTACCTACACTACATAGGTTATAAATTCAATTTTTACTTGATCTTTCCAAATGCAAAAAAAAAATTTCATGAATAAATAACTATGTAATTTACAATTCCCCTCCACTGACTCACTGAGTAAGTACCTAGGGCCCCTAGACCTCTAAGCCGGGCCTGGCCAAATGGTTCACTAAGAAGAATAGGTTTAAACCTGGTACCTGGCAAGGAAGGGATCCAGTAATTAAATCTGATAAAGAAATAAGTTAGGTATTGGAAAAACACTGTCATGTCTATGTACTCCGTTGATACACGATACCTGCTCTAGAACTTTATGAGAAATATTATCTGAGTTCTACTGTATCCCTCTTACCCATAAACGTACTATAAATAATGCAAGTCGTATTACATCGTAATAGTGAAACACTTGGCATATTAGCTCTGCGTGTGTACGGTTAAAACGGCTTTAAACCAAGTTTAAGGCCAACTTTACAAAACCGAGGATGATTCGGCGGATACAGCAATTATTAGTAAGGGGGAATGTCTCTAAACTAAATACATTCCTACTTATCAACTGTTTTTATTTTGGTTGAAATACGTAAATAATATCTACCTACTGACAAATTATATGGTATAAGAAGTAGGGGACGTCCGAGGAAGACATGGCACGATCAAGTGAATCAGATCAAAAAAATACCAACTTATATTTTATTTATGTAATAAATATTTCCATTATGTACCAAAAAAATGCCAACTTATGTTTATATTTTGTAAAATAGTAATTCTACATGCATGCCAATTGTAACAACTGTTAAATATGTATAGTACTGTCAACTCTGATAGTACTCCCTCTCTAAACACGAGATTTTCGCAATTAGAGAGTATTGTATAATAATAAAAAATAAAATAAAATAAAAAAGATTCTTGAGTCGGGCAATGTCAAGAGTCAGAAAAATAGAAGAGTATGTAGTAGATGATGTTTGAATGTGAATGTGTCAAAAACAGTATGCCAAGACCGAGTTGTTTGGCGGTCCTTCCTCTCTGCCTACCCCTGCGGGAAAACGGCGTGATGGTTAGTTAGTTAAATAGGTATTTGCTTATGTAGTGGTGTTCTTTAACGCGCGGCTACTGCGGGGTAAGAGGCGACTGCGGGCGGGTATTTCAACTAGTACAAACCAGCGAACTGGCTTATTGTTCGAGAATCTGCATTTATATGTAAAATTTCATTTGCTTATCCATTATTATTCAAGACAACTGAGTTGTGAATTTATTTCACAAGGTGTATTGTAATTATATTGGTTACATACATCATTGTAACATAAAAAAACTAAAGAGGTTACATCGGAGCTCTCACCGACGGGGTACAAGGTTATAATCACTGATAATTCTACATTCTATAGTAATTCAGAATCCTATAGTAATTCAGAAGAATTACTATAGGATAGTTTAATATGATACAAGTCTTCCGTATCAAAACCATTTCACAGAACGCCACTGAAAACTGAATGTACCTACCTGCTGTTCACACATGTGCCAAAATCAGAAGGTAGGCACCTACGCGTGTTTGCAGTCGTGACGTAATATACCTAAACAAGCGCTAAAATATTACAATATATATGTAGTATGTTCACATCTGTTTCGGTCAAGGTTGATATATTCACAAGTTAGCTGAAGTGGCGCGCGAGATTGAGCAGGCAGGTAATCTGTTCTTATCAGTACTGTTCAGTACCTCAACTAAATTGTTCGGTTTAAGCCGGTTATAAAACATTAAAAATCATTTCAAAATAAAGGGAATTTATTTTCGACCAGTCTTTCTAACATTTTTTATCAATAAAGTAGGTACCTGCCTACATTATATTATGAACAGATTATAAAGTACCTGTTGCTGACCGTTATACCGGACCATCATTAGTTGCAATTTGTGTTGTAAATGTATCAATATCAAATATTCATATGAATGCCACAAAAAAAAACATTATTTTTTTATAAAACTTTAAAATAATATATATTACTAGCTTCTGCCCGCGACTTCATCTGCGTAGGATTAGTACTTCGAGTAATCTATTTTCTTTTCCTAGGTCCCATCTACGTTTTACCAACATTTTTAATCTATTTATTTGAAATGTGTATAATTCTTAATTCGATTCACAGTATTAGGCGAGTACTTCAAATAAATTCACTAATTTAAATATTTTCCAAAATAGAATTTTGACATTTTCTAATAAACAATAATTATTATTTTCAATATTAAAATCCATCCAGTAAATTTTGCGTGAAAGAGTAACAAACATACATACATCCATACAAACTTTCACGTTTATAATATTAGAAGGATAAGATATAACGCACAAGAAACCCAACTTTCCGTTTGGGTTATGTTGTTAGTTGCGAGGCTAAAAGGTGTGGGAGGGGAAGAGGAAGGATGATTTTTTAAAGAAATAAAACTGAGACCGTAGTAGAGAAATTAAAAAAAAATAACTACATATCTCATATTACTTACGTAATACGAAACAGTAGTCAAATCTGCTGACATCGAATCAAGTGTTTGATTCGATCGCGCATTGTCTTTCTTGGGCATCCCCGAAATATCGATATGTGTGTATCGATTTCAATATATTTCTTTTAAATTTCCATTATTTGCACGACGCTGGAATCGAACACATGACTTTCAAATACAATTTCTTTCATTACAGTAAGTACAGAATTACAGTAATTTTTACAAGTGTAGAACGTTATCCAAATAATGTATTATCGATTTTTTATAAGAAATCTCTCTTTTTAACTTGTGAAGGTTATTCCCATCAATATAATGCACAATTAAAGAAGACGATAACAATAATTATCTAATTTTTTAGTTTAAAAATGAACAAGAAACAGAAAAATAATAAAAGATAACGGTCGCAACTGGGACTCGAACCCAGAACCTCACGTCTAACCGGGACATACGCTTTATGCAATTCAGCCGTTGCGACCTATTATGAAACTGTCGTATTTGTCAAACTTCATATTTGAAATTTCAGAATTAACAATATTATCTTTGATTAATGTTTTTTCCATATTATTGGCCGCTACCGTTTTTTATTGATTGCAATATTTTATCAATCGATGCAATAATACTTTGAGAGTAACACAAGGATCTGTTTTCGGACCAGCTATTTTTATAATGTAGGTACATTAATGATACGGCTAAAGTATTGAAATTTAAAAAATGAGATAATTTACAGGAGACCGCCACGCTTTGACATACATAATAGGAAAAGATTATGAACTCGTAATGATCAATTGCCTAAATTAAAACCTAAATAATTTACCAATATGAATGCAGAAAAATGGCTGAAAAATGTACATTGGAAAACGAGTAACACCAACAAAAAGAGAACTGGTTAAGTTACAACAAACATCAATGCCCAACATGCATTTTTGAGAATTGGGAAATAATTGATTTTTGGTTTGCTTAGTGGATTTCTCACCATCCTCCCAATAGCTTATCTACCCTAATAACGAATATTATTAAAAATAAAAATAAAATACTTGCAGTGGTTAGAAAACTCAGCCAAGTTATACAATATATAGCCACTATTCATAGGTTCGAGTACCAAACTATAGACTCCAACTTAATAAATAAATAAACCGTAAATCGTAAATCGAAAATATTCGTTATTAGTGTAGATAAGCTATTGGGAGGATGGTGAAAAACCCCCTTAGTATTTATTACTGAGGATTTGTAAAAAAGAGGATCAAAACTAAGACGGTTTTTCTTACACTGATGTAAATAACTTATTTGAATATTTTCTTAATTTCCGTCATCTTCTTCATCCCCGCAAAGGTTCAGAAATTTTTTAGAGAACATTTACACATATTTTTGATATATAACATGTAGATGTATATATAAAAATATATATAGCTACCTTTATTTCTTATGACGGCAGTGAACCTACCTCACTAGATGATCACTACTTTGAGACGGGTCGTATGACCACAGACATTGATAATGTCTTATCGAAGTACCTATATTTTTTCGACAAGACAAAACAACGAGCACTTATTCGTTGAGACCCATCAAAATATTCCTAGACCGACTTGAAAGCAGTCCAAGAATTTGCTCCAAGAAAGCATTTATTATTGTGGAAAACACAGTGTAAATTTACTGTGTGATAATTCTGCCGCGGGTTGTTTCGCAATTCTTAGCCCAGGGCCAGATTTAGAAAGACTTATTATTCCCGTCAGAAAGTAACTGGTTTTCTTTTGAATTGGGTAAACAAAACTAAATCGGCATTCGGCAAGTGATAAGCGATAATAAAATAAGGAATGCGATAACAGTGGCGAAATATTTACTACTCATTTGGGACGTCATGTCAGTCATTATTTTTTGATAACAAAATATAGCGATTTTTATGTTATTTTAAATAAGGTTAAAATTGTTAATATCTGTATCTTTTATTTTTTACTATTTTTTATGCCTATGGGGCTTTTCATTTGGTGCATAATGTTTACATTTTTTAGGTGAGTAATAAAAATGATTTCTTATATTATCTGTATTGCAATTGGATAAATTTGAAGAAAATAAAATAATAACAACAATACACTGAAATTTTCATAAATAATACATGACATATAAAAATGTTCTAAACATAGAAATTGTCACATAAAAATGCGGATATCATTGGTATATTTGTTTGTTAAACTATGTAAGCAGGAAATTGACGAGTTTGCTACATGGACAGTTCTATAAAACACTAAGAAGTAGGAGAGACATTACGGATAGGACTTACTTACACAAAGTCTTGAATGGTCATATTGACTGTCCAGCTCTTTTGTCATTAATTAACCACTAGCAGGCAAAAAAAATTCTTATTGAGAACTTAAGCAATCATTATAACAAAAAATGTATCGATGCTGATTGATATCTTGTCGTGTACTTTAAGCTCTTTCAAACATATAGTTAATGGAGCTTTATAATAACCAATTCATTACTAAATACTAGTAGATTAATTCATTGTAACCGAACTAAAAAATTGATACCATACTTTTTTCATATATTTTTTGTATTTGAAATTTAAAAATAATGTAATACGTATATGTCTATACGCGTACAATTTTTTTTTTATTTTTTTATCACCAGATTTACAGGAACGGGTTTAGTTTTTCCCATAGGAAAAACTAAACCCTTTCATACACTTTTCCATATAAATGATCATCTAGTAAATCCACGTTATGCAAGTGTATTATATAAGTATAATTAATACAAAACAATACAAGAACAACACGTTAATCTACCAAACTATTAAATGGGAATATAATTCACCGTCTCCAGATATTTTCATATCAGAGGGTTCGGCTCTGTGGAATTCCTAATTTGACCGATAAATCCTACTGATCCCTCAATATAAATATTTAAAAAATCTTTCGTAATTCTACATGTATTTAAAATGACTGATTTTTGCATTTTTATATACAAATTCTTTGACAAATCTAATATGCCTAAATTTTTAATAAGAGAGCTAGGTATAATGCCAGTAGCCGAAATAACAAAAGGTAATATTTTTATAGTCTGAGAATGCCAAATTCTTTTAATTTCATTTCCTAAATCTGTATACTTTCTTATTTTTTCAGAAACAGATTTTTGAATATTACAGGAATTTGGAATAGCTACATCAATAATATAAGTTATTTTTTTAATTTTGTCATGTAAAACTATATCAGGTCTATTATGACCAATTGGTCTGTCTTTTAGTATAGTTTTATCATAGTAAATTTTAAAGAAATTATTTTCTAAAAATGAATTTGGTTCGTATTCATAATATGGTACTATATTATGACAGTCAATCAAGTTATGTTTAATTACCAAACTTTGGTGAATTATTTTTAAAACCTGATTGTGCCTAAATGTATACTCAGACGGCGCTAATATAGAACATCCTGATATAATGTATTCTATAGTTTCCGGAAAAGCCATACATTTTCTACATAAATCATCAATTTGATTTGGATCTTTGATTATATGCTTCCTATAATTTTTGGTATTAATTACTCTATCTTGAATAGCAAGCATAAAACCTTCCATTTCTGCGCTCAACTCTCCAATACTCAACCATTTGTTTGACGAAAGTTTGTCAACATACGTTTGGTTGAGATAATTGAAGTGTTTTGCGTGAATAATTTTATTTGACCAGGAATCTAATAATTCCTGGTTGGTATTTATAAAAATGTTGGCATTCTCGTCGTATAAATTTAAAGGGGAAATATTTCTGTCTGCCTTGCAAATTATTTTATGCAGTTCTGAGCTATTAGCTTTTCTATGAAAAAAATTTCTTAACATTTCTACCTGATTTTGTTTTAAAGAAGTTTTTCTTAACATTTCTACCTGATTTTGTTTTAAAGAAGTTTTTCTTAACATTTCTACCTGATTTTGTTTTAAAGAAGTTATTTATATAAAATTATAAAAATTTATTAAAAATATTATTATAAAAATTTTACAATTTTCTTTTTTGTGAGTACTATCATTTAACTTTTATTTTACTAAGTGCTAAAAGAAAAGTTAATAATTATTGACTTTTTTATATATTATTTGGTCATGATGTGAACATTTGTTATTGGGTTGTAAACTAATTATTATAATCTAATGTTTTCTTTAATGCATGTAATGTTATTAATCTGTAAATGTTCCTAATAAAAATAAAAATAAAATAATAATTTGTTTGTGTATAATAGGTTTTATGCCTAGTGAGTCGAGTAGGTACTTTTAAATGGACTACACTCTTATTGAATGTGTATACAACACTCATCTTGTAATCATATTGTGATTTAAGATTTTCACCTCCAAAAAGTATTTTGTGATTACTATTAGAAATACTTATTCCAAAATACCTCTGGCATATCTCACTGCCAACTACGTAAGTACCTACTAGTAGAATAATTATATTGTGTATAATTACACAATGTAACTGATAAACTCATATTTTATGTGAAAACCGCATAAAAATCCCAAATGCACCCGAAAGCCAGTGAAACTTTATTATCACCAAATGGGAGAAGTATGTTGTGAGTTTAACTGGAGTACGTGAGGAAAGAGATTGGGAAGAGGGAGGTTGGAAAATAACTGGCTCTTCAGTTCTGGTCACCAAAACCGGTTTAAATAATTTCAAGCAAAGTTTTAATTCTAAAAGGCAACCTTTCAAGAGGGCGATGATGAACATATCCACCACTTCGAAACTTGATGCAAAAATACTATATAAATGTGTTGGTTTGTGTTATTTTGTAGGTCGAAGGACCTTGAAATGTGTATGCTTTAACCACTGCACAAGTAGAAATAAGCACATAAGGAAAAGGAGAGACGCTGCGGGACTTGTAGTACTTTCTTCATTTGGCCGGTTTTAACTTTGCACTGTGTTAATATTTCAATAATATTTCTTCTTAGAGCGGTGGGTAGCTAAAGAACGGATGCGGATGCGAAAATTAAATGCAGAGATGTTTGCGGTAAGAGGTTCGATTATTGACTGATTGTGGGTAACAGGAAAAAGTGACAGGTTTATAGGGAAGGGTAGGAAGGAAATGTGACAATACTAGCTACAAGTACAGCAGTTCATGTATGTGTATAGGTTTGTATAGATGTATGTATGTAAGTGTAGCTGTGTAAATGTCCAACCATGTGTATTAATTAAATTAATGTGATACAACACATTTAATAATTAAAAATATAATATTATAACTTATAACACACCGGGATTCGATGCCGCTAACTATAAGGTCAAATATGTAAGTCTATTAAATCACTTGTAATTTTCGAACATCTTCCATTTTTTTACGCTTTCTAATTTTTATTGTATTAGGTGATATAATTAAAATTTAGAATTTATATTTTCATTCGCTTACGTTTTTTTCAATTTCCCCAAGACGTTGACAAATAGTCGGATTAATTTCGACCTAAGCTTATTTTTACAGCAACGTTCTGTAAATGTGAATTTCGTAATATAATATTTTTACATCGTATATCCATCATCCTCTACGCTTTTCAAATACAAGTAACAGTTTTACCAAGGTTTTACCCATTGCTATTGTCTGGTAGTCGAGAATTTATAATCCATTCCAACGAACCAAGCAATTAACGAAGGGTTCACCATTACCAAAATTCGGTATTTCCCAGAAAGTAGCAATGGAAGATGTCATTTGGCTTATTTGGCATTTCCAATCAGCTGTTGACAATAATAAACTGGAACTATCTATCTACTATCTAGGTAGGTATTACTCATTATCGAACAACAGGGGAAATTCTAAGAAAGGGAAAAGATTGTAATAATTTATCTAACAGCGAATGATATGTTATAAACATACCGTGATATTATGGATCCTAGGCTACTTTCTAAATATTTGGAATATATGTAAAGTTTTCTACCTGAATTACCAGGAATGTGATAATAATAATATAACTTTCCAATAATACTCTTTGACGGCCTCCATGATCGAGGGGTAAGTCGCTCGACCTCGGTTCAAATCCAGGCGTGCGCAAGTAAATTTATTTGATTAATTTAAAATAAATCAATATATAATCTAGTAAACTCAGTTTTGAAAAATTCAATTTTAGTTAAATTAAAATCATTAAAAAATAAATCCGAGAACGTGTTTTGTGACAAAAATACCTCAGTGTTTCTATTTATTTAAGGTCTTACAAACTAAAATATATATTTTTTTTTAACACATTTATTTTGTTTAAACATCATTAAAAAATTATAAATACTTATGTGAAAAAAATACTTAAACGAAGTATACGATATTTAATAATTTATCATCGTGCGTTTTTAGCATTTTTATTGCTTACTTGAATGTAGGTATATATATTAAAACAAGTTTTGAATGAAATAAATCGATATTAAATTTTTAATATAACCCTGCACAGTTGCAAGCATTTTAAAACTTTTATTCTCAGCCGCTGGTCAATCGCTCTTAATGGAAATGGGTTGAAATGGATTTAGCCGTGTTTGGTGACCAGATCTGAATAGTTAGGTACTTCCTTACCTTCCTCTCTCCCATGTCCTCAGCTCACAGATTTATACGGACCAGACCAAAGATTCATACGGACACAATGTAATATTCAGTATATATTCAGTTCCACTTTAATATACTGCTTCGGAATGAGTGAGAATCGACAATATATGAATGTAAATGAAGCAAGGAGTGTGTGTGTGCCAATATGGAATTGTGTGGCGGTCCTTACTCCTGCGGATAATCGTTGTGATGGTTAGTCAGTTTACAAATGAAACAGATTTTACAAATTTTATGGAGAACCAAAAATAGACTTACACGTCATTTGAATGCACAATTACAGTGCCCAGGACAAAGCTGCGTTTCGCGTCTGGCGGGCCTCGAAATCGCATTATTTGTCAGATTTAACCGAATATACATTTTTCTTAAATTCTCCATCAAACTTTATTTGGCGAAAATTCAGTTTTGTAGTTGTGTATGTCTAAGAATTTGTCAGTATTTTTTTTTTTTTTGTAAAATCGTTCGTGGATTATTTTGGTATAGAAAAAGATAAGCAGGCAGTCAGATATAATATGTGTAGGCAATTTATTTTAAAGATACCTTGCTTTTGTAACTATTGGTGTACTCGTACTGGATGGATAAAAAATAGCCGTTATTTACCTTTTTAACGCTCAATATTTAGACACAAATTATAATTCAGCCATAACAGATGTTTCAAAGTCTGTGGTTAATAGGATAAAGAAAAGATCAATCAAAACCTTGATGAAAAATGTGGCAGTAAATGTATCACCACGCTTCTTACTGACCGCAAAATCAGAGACATACGTCTGCAAATTGCATAAAATTGCAAAAAGAGTATGGATCATCTGACCCTGATGATCAACGAAGAAGGTATCGAAGTCTTCTAAAAAACAGTCCAGAGGTGGAGAACCTCATTGATCATCGGCCAGCTAAAAAACTTCGCCTGAAGGTAGCGATGGGAAAAAAAACGACTAGAATGGGTCAAGAGGCGGTCCAAAACACGACTATTGAGGACTGGAGGATAGGAAATGAATATTTTTGTGGTTTTCAAGTTTATAAAAAAATTCCAGTGGTCTGATTATGGTATTTTTATGTATGCTTCTCTAATGAGTGCATATTCCAAATTTTGGTGAAAAATTCATTGCTTGTCCGACGACTCCCAGTGAAGAAATTACATCCGGACTGCTATGTGGAGACGATCAAATACCATGAGACAGGATCAGTACAGATAAATACTGAAAAAATTATTGAAAAATCGGTCGTTGCCGCAAGTCGGAGAATGGTTCCTGGTGGCCAGAGGTAAGTATTTCTGCAAGATTCCGCATCCTGCCATAAAGCCAGGACTATTACTACATTTATGGCTGAAAAATCGTCCAGGTTTTACCTTGTTCGGGGAACTCCCTTGACATAAACCCCATTGAAAACCTGTGGGAGCTCATGAAGAGGGAGATTGTCAAGGAGGTGATCAGAACCAAGCAGCAGCTCATTGAAACCCTTCTGAGCTAAAGCGCAATGCAAAACTGTGCTTTGAGAGTATGCCACTGCGAGTACAAACTTTAGTTGCGGCTAAAAGCGATATTACAAAATATTAACTTTCCGTGCGATAATGTTTTAAAATAATTTAACTAAAAAAATACACTTTCGATACTATCAGTGTGTACAAATACATTCAGAAGTGTCCCAGTTGCATGTAATATGTCGATCGTCCTGTTGGTTAGTCAGACATCTCCGAAAAATCTAAATTTGAGTTTAGTATGGGTAAAAGGGTACCCTCTATCTGGAACAATACTCAGATTTTCGTTGTTTGTTTTTTGGGTGTTATGCCGTGTTGCGCTACCTTAGCCGACACCCCAAAAACAAACAACGAAAATGCTTTTGACCGTGAAAATCTAAAAACGTATCAATACTCGATGACGATTACTCATAAACAATACAAGTAAATTATATTTTCTGGGTTACTAGTAGGAAATTTCAAAATGTCATACTAATGTACCGGAACGTTATGCTTCCCGGTGTTATTTCATAGATAATCAAATAATACTTGATTTATAGCTAGCATTCGAAAAATTATTACTTTCCTCAGTATCTCAAACTTAATAATAGTAATTGGATAATTTGTAGAGCGCCGTTTTTGTGAAACATCATCTCAATATGTCTTACTTATCAACTGGACATATAATATGTATGTATTTTGTGTACACGGCCACTGCCCAGATTCTCTGCCTACCATTTCGGGAAACGGCGTGGTATAACTTATAACTTATAACTTAGTAACAATGTTTTTTTATTCGAAATGTTAACAAAAATGACCTTCCCAAGATGCCATCAACTTAGTGCGCGCACAGTCGCAAAGTCCCTTCTAAGAGGCACTTTATATACATTTTCCAGGAACATTCAAAGATAGTGCCTATTGTTTCCTTTACAGCTGGCCTAACGGGGGTGAGAGGCAAATCGACCTGTGCCTTTCTTCCCTGGCAGAAAATCCGAATGCTATTTCATTTTATGGTTTTTAGGATGGAAATATATGACCGTAACCATTGTGCAGCCCATATGAAGGAGCCGAGTTAATCTTCTGGATTACCTGAGTCAGAGACAAGGCGAGGGATATGTGGGTCCTGCGGCATGATTGTGTCTGACCCTGGACAATGCTTGAACACTAAAATTTCAGAATAAAACAAATTTACAAAGAAGTACAGTTAAATAACTTACCAATCCATTCATCAGCAAGATATCAGAATACTATCAAAATCCTAAAATTTAGTACAAAGCACACACAAAATACTTATCTCTATCTAGGTATAACATATTATAACAAACTATGATTGTATCTGAAAATAATCGAAAATATTAAGGAATTTCAGCAAAAATTAAAAAAATACCTAAAACTACTATAAGAGTCCAATAATATTATTATTTCTTTTAAATCCTTTATTGATAAATCTTGCATTTTATTAATTATCCCTTTGTTTTTGCCATACTGTATTATTTACTTTTATTACTTTTATTACACATGATATTATATAATTGAACTAAAATTCCCTCACCAAACATAAGAGCATCGTCTCTTTATGGTGAGGAAAAGCTATTCTTATCTACTATTTAACACTGTATAAAATGTAAAATTTATGTACTTATTGTAAAAAAAAAACCTAAAAAATTTAAATAAATAAAAAAATAAAAAATGTTACGTTTTTATTGAAATTTTGCTCAGTGAAAAATGTACATTTTGTATGACTTGTATGTTTGTTGAGAGAAAGGGGAGAATGTAGGAAGGCTAGAAAAAGTATAATTTGATGGGGAGTTCAAAGGATACTTAGCTAATCACGGTCGATTTAAATGTTAACTTTATAACGAACATAATACTGTGTTATTTTAAAAATAGTAATAGTTTCTTTAAAATACTGTATTATAAATAATATAATATTTACATGACATTTTTGAAAATAATTTTATATAGTATGCTATTTTATTAGATACCTAGTTAGGTCCTTACAAATAAATAAAGTGTTAAACAGGGAAAAGGGTTGTTTATCAGTTATGTGAAATTTAAAACACGTTTATTAATAAAGGTTATTAGAAAGTTATTAATTTGATGTTGTCTGTTTTCGATCCTTGGCTACGAATCCGAAGGTCTCGGTTTCAAATCTGTATGCGCGCAAGTAAATTTTATTTGATTTTTAATTTATGTAGGTATATGAATTGTTTTTAATTTACTTTTTTATAGAAAAACTCTTTTTTTAACTTTTGAAGATTATTCCCATCAAAGCAATTCATCATTGAAGAAGAAGATAACTATAATACTCTAAATTAAAATATGAAAATGAACAAGACACAGAAAAATAATAAAAGATGACGGTTGGATCTGGGGCTCGAGCCCAGATCTCTCGTCTTATCTCGGTGTTATAATAGGCAATGGCTGAATTGATAAAGCGCACGTCCCGGTAAGACGAGAGATCTGGGTTCGAGTCCCAGTTGCGACTTTTTAATATTGTTCTGTGTCTTGTTCATTTTCATATTTTAATTTAGATTATTATAGTTATCTTCTTCTTCAATGATATTTTTTATTTATTTAAAATATTATGTAGATAGTATATTTGCGGCACGTTCCAGCGTGATAAATACTTTCAGCATTCAGAAAGACCAAAATTCAGAATCGAAACATTGCTTGAAATGGCTCAAGCCGTGTTTTGATAACCAGTTCTGAACAGCCAGAGTTCCCCACATTCCTCTTCCCCATCTCCTTCAACTCCCCATAAGACTGGCGTAAAATATATTCCGAAATGTTATGGACATTCGAACGGTCGAAAAAATTTGGATTTGAGATCAAAATACCTTACATTAATTAATCTTTTAGATTTTTTTAAATCATTATTATTACATTTTCTACTATCATAACAATAATTATTGCCAAAAATTAAGTAATGATAAAAAAACCCTCTTCTCGCCAATGGGCACATTGGATTTTCAAAATGCAATATGCTCATTGGCCAGAAGTTTTAAACTTACGAAAAAACTTACAAGTATAAAGCTAGCCTTTACAAACTACAAGACGTAACGCTCCCTCAAAAAGACAGGACGTGAAAAACCTAGCGTCAAACCTATTAACTAATTTCCAGACTTTAATGTACCCCTACGCCGCTAGAGGGTAGGAAAAATAATATGCACATAAAATACAGAGACCTTCAACCACCCGCTTAAAACTTTTGGTTTGAACATATAGATGTCACTAAGTTGACCAAAAAATAAAATATCATTGAAGAAGAAGATAACAATAATAACAAAATTTGTTATTAATTATATTCAAAATATTTTTTTTTATTTATTCATCCCTTACCTACACTATAACACAACCAAGGGTCCTTGTAGATACCTAAACGTAGGTTTGTAATATTATTATTTCTTTTTTAATATGTCTGCTGAATAGAGTTAAAGATTTATTTAGTGTATGCACTGAAGAAATAAACACATAATAGAGGTATGGGAGTGTCTATTTGCCTTAACAGTTTATTTTATCTTTCTTTAAAAAATCGTTGAAACTTATTTAAAACCCAATTCTTTTATTGAAGTGAAAAACAATTTATTACAATCCTTATCGATCGAGTGTGCTATGGGAGTAGAAAAATATCGTGTAAATTGTCGACATTATTTTGGTTTTAATTCGGTATAGACGTTTCCTGGTTTTTTTTTGTCACTATATATACTCTCAACTGCTCCCGTCTGGAGTCGGTGAGGCTATGGCATCCATGGACAGCTCGTAACTTTTGAGTGTAGTAGAGCGCTAATATTTAAAAAAAATGGCATTACTGGTGTTGTTGTAGCCGAAAACTTTTTTTTTTCGAAAATGGAATTTTTTGTATGAAGATTTTCAGGAAATTTTAGTTTGGCAGTGCACTGCACACGGATTTCCTAAAATCTTGATAAAAAAAATCTAAATTTCGAAAAGAAAAAAAAATTTTTTTTTCGTCTACAACAACACAAATAATGCCATTTTTATTAATCTTAGCACTCTAGCACACAAAAAGTCACGAGTCGCCACTGATGGCAACCCCTTCGATGGTAAAAAATAACTTCAAACTACCAATCTAAACCTATACCCCCTTACTTATAATTAAGGTATCCGCCGACTCATTTTTAGTTTTGTTAAGTTGGCCTTAAACCTGGTTTATAGCCGTTTTAACCATACATACGCAGTGATAATAAGTCAAGTTTTCTGCTGTTACGACGTAATACGACGCGTATTAGTTATACTACGATTATGAGTAAGGGGAATAGTAAATAATGGTAACCGTATAAAACAGAACAGTTAGAACGTGATAAAATAACAAGTAAGCTAAGGTTAGAATTTTTCTGCTCTTTTTTTTCAATATACTGTTTTGTCATGATTTTTTTTGTTTAATTCTTTATTCATCAAGGGATGATTTTGTAAATTTTTATTTCGATATCCAAACTAGGCCCATATTATAACGGTAGTCGAAATGTGATGTTTTAAATTAATGTGGCTGTATTGGTATATGTATATTATGTATGAAAATAAATATATAATATGCAAAGATAAAAGAGGAATAGATTTTTTCTTCTTCTAAATGAAATCTTATTAAAAGTTTTTTTATAAAAAAATTATTTATAAAAACAATTTTTTTTTTAATCTGACAATAATTTTAAAATCTGCTACTACTAACACCGAAAGCGGAAAATGTTATATTATGTCGTGATAGAAGTCTTAGCCAGCGGTCTTAGTCACTGAATTAAATTAAATTAAGGTAGTGGGCAGATGAAAGAGATGGGGATGACGAAGGCTGGATGTACCTGGCTGTTCTGATCTAGTCACCAAACTCAGCTAAAGTCATTTCAAGCAACCTTTCAAACCGCAAACACACACTATAGTATTTTTAATTAATAAATTGTGAAATATCACAAATGCGTTAAATGAAAGTTAGTTGCGGACGCCGGGATTCAAACCCGTGACCTCCGGATTGCTGGTCGAGAGCCTTACCCCTCTACGACTGGGGCCGTCAATAATTTAATAAAAACAAATAGTAAAAATAAGAGCTTGAAAAACATATTAAACTACTTGGTATAAATAAATATAGATTTTTTTTTTATTAAATGAAAAATAAATAATAAGAACAAACTAACTTATTTTAGACAACCAACCATTTTTTTAAGGTATTTTTTTAATAGTCCTTTTCCATTTACAAAAAAAATGAGTGTGCTATAAACCACACGACTGAAGTAAAACTTGTGCGGGAGCACTGCTCTCTCTTGCACCTACAGTGTGATACAGACAATAGGCCTGCACTGTGTCTTAGATATACGAAACGTAACTGGCTATGAGAGAAAGAGAGAAATAAAATGTATGCTCGCACCTCTCTCTCTTGCCCCTACAGTATTATACGTAATGAAACTCTCTCTCTTTCTATCTTCACTAACGTATGTCTCCCTCTCAACTTCCGTTCGTCTAACCCGATTACACTTTTCGTAACGCATTCGCCAGCTTACTCCCCAAGTCAAGCGTGCGTAAAGATGTTTTACTTCAATAACCATATCTTAGCACACTGAAGGTAAACTTTCTAATTAATTAAAATAGTTTCTTCAAACTTCGCAAAATCACTTTGTGGCGTCATTTTGAATTAAATTAAAACAAATAACTAATAAATAAAAAATAAATAATGTAATAAACAATAAATTATAATATTAAATAATAAATAATGTCATTACTACCCTGACGAAGAAACCATCGGTTTTGAAACATGTAGGTAATTGTGATTATATTAGTGGTTTAAACAAAGTTATTTGTTTTAATTTAATTAAATTTGTATTTATCGGAAGTGACCTGCCAGGTAAGACTGTTTTCTGAATCTATTTGTAAATAATAAATTTAGATAGAGCTTAAGAGGCTAGACTTTGAACGACACGCGGAACACCCGCGTCTGTCATTCTTTCCCGCTCACAATAAGCTCACGCACACTTACAATACATGCGAATGCGAAATGTGCGAATGAGACAACGCTCAAATTTACCTATAGAAATCGCTCGAAAAGGGGTTTATGGAGAATACACTTTTCTACACCGAAACTTTCATGAAATTGAAATTTTTAAAAATATATATTTTTTAGAAAGAAGAATTTTTATAATTTTATAATTCTTTATGAGAGTTGAGTTAGCAGCACTTTTTCCTTAAATAATATTTTTTGATAAATCGTACATGTTTGACAGTGAATTTTTACGTTAATACGGAACGCATCGAATATTCGAAAACATACCGACATAGTTTTCACCCTCTAGACGGCAGTATAAAAAAAATATATTCATTTTGTGCAATTTTCGATGTAGAAAAGTGTTTTTTCCCGGACGTCCTTTTTGTATGGGCCGAAAAGCGAAGTCTATCGTCTTAAGAATTCATAATAAATTATACAGCGCCCTGTGTGATTTTTCACAAAAACGGCGCTCTACAAATTATCCATTTTTGATTGTTATTATAAAGTTCATTAATTTAAAATATCCTTTCATTTTGGGAGCAATATAAACTTATTGACTTTCATCACAATAATAATATATGTTAATGTAACCATCTCGCGGTTCGGCATAATAAAGGCGGGAATAGGCTGTGCACACGGGCAACCCCGTCGGAGTCGGAACCATCACGCACAAGTAACTAAATTCCAACTTTTGCCTTCAGACCCATTGTTGACTCTATATACTGCGAATGCACTCCATTAAAAGAAAGCACAAAGGGCTAGAATGATAATAAAATGGAGATAATGCGAGGGGCCGGGCGGCTTACGCCCGATCCTGAATACCCCTAACAGATAATAATGTTGACGTTAATACATAACTGAAGAGAGATTAATCCAGAGGCGTACATTATAAAATACGCCAATCTTTAATACCGACCTGTCGTTGATACAGAAATCTTTAGAACAGGCGCCTTTCTCTGTCGCACGTATGTTTTTACGCATATTTCTCTTTCGCTAACGTTATTTATAAAGTCAGTAACTCCGCGAGCATGGATCGTATATATCATGTTCAGGCCGGCGTGTACTATTCAACATATGTCCTAGTAGGAATGATTCTTTTCGGTGAATTGAAAAAATAGATTTTTTTTTATAAGAAAAACTCTGTTATAAGAAATATACTTTTATAAGAAAAACTAACTTTTTAAGGTTATTCCATCAATGTAATATATCATTAAAAAAGAAGACGACAATAATTATCTTAATTAAAATATCAAAATGAACAAGACACAGAAAAATAATAAAACATAATGGTTGCAACTGGGACTCGAACCCAGATCTCACGTCTTACCGGGACGAAATATTCCAATGAAAAAAGGTAACTGCCAATAATATGGAAGAAAAACATTAGTCGAAGATAATATTGTTAATTCTGCAATTTGAAATGTGAAGTCGACAAATACGACAGTCTCATAATAGATCGCAATGCTGAATTGGTAGAGAAAGAAACGAAACAATCGCAAACGCCGCTTGCGGTTGTTTCGTTCCTTTCCCATAAGTATTGGCTCGCTCGCGGTAATATGTACCTGTTTATACGAACCCTAAATCAACTTGAACAGTTTCAATCTAGCGAAACTAAACAACAACAAAAAAATCGCCCCAAAATACCCCGACAAAATCTCCACAATTCTTGGTTTAGGTTAGGTTAGATTGATAATTTGCTAATTTATTTTAAAACCAACTTGTATGAAGTCGGTATGTACATAAATTTATTTTTTTCACAAAATACCCTCACGCGCCGTCACTGCCCGTTTAAACAAAATCATAAAGGGAGCCCAAATTTAGTCATGTCCTTTGTTAGAGCAGTTAGTTGGGATGAGAGTAGTATGTACCAGGCACCACCTGGCGGCGGTAATCCCAATCTCGTCCCCGGGCTTGCAAATACATACATATCTGATGTAACGATGCACATTAGGAAGATATGTCACTTTGACACTGAAGAGCTGAAATCAAAAAGTCAATATTTTCAAAATTGAAAAAAGTGCAAATTGTATAAAGTTAGAGAGTAGTGATATAAGGGAACTGGAAAAACACGGGATTTTAAAATCGTAGGATTTGTGAAGTTGAAAGTTTTTATTGAAAAAAAAGCCTTAGGATCATTGATTTCCAAGAGACAATTAAAAATTTCACTTTAGAATGAACACCGTTAGTAATTTTGAAAATTACGACTTCTGTCAAAAATTAAATAAAAGAAATATATATTCCAAATTAATTAAAATTAATGTATAATTTTGTTACCTGCTTAATTGCTTATCTGAATAGATCCCACAATGAATTGAACATAATCCCAATTTTGAATAATAAAAAGCATATAAAATGTACTCACCTAATTCCTTTTAAAAAAAGTTCATTGAACCGGAGTTACACACAGACACAGAGACACACCACTGAAATCATTATTTTCATAATTTTTATATACGAGTATATCAGACAAAAATTAAATCAATTTTTAAATTACAAAATTGACAAAAAATTTCCTAAGCCACACTTTTTCAAAGTGATCACCAGAAAAAAACTTTAATTTATAAGAAATATAAAATTCCGTGTTATTTTTATGAAATATAAAAAATGTGAAATTCATTCCGAAAAACGTGATTAGATCAGACTGCGTGATTTTGAATTATAGTGGAAAGAGCGTAATATTATTTCTCTGCTCCATCTCCTTCCTCCTCCAAATTCCTTGAGTCTTGCAAATTATACCAAACTGGGGATGACATTGCCTCACTAGTTCCGGGCAGGATTATACCCTTTATAATATATTTTATTTCAATATTGTAACCATCAATTGTTTGCAAAACTGAACAATGTTTACCAATTTGTGATGTGAATTCTGCATCCTCCAAATTTGGACAATCTGAGGGTCTTGCAAATAATTATTATTATTGAATCTCCTATAATCCTCAACTTTTAAGCATTTATTGTTAACTTTTGGTAATACCCTACGGTTTCCTTTTCGCTTTGTCGATTGTACAAAGTATAAAACCATTCCATTGTGGGCTTTCTGATTTCGTCGACAAATTGATGTCGGGACGAACAATGTTTGTTTTTTTTGCATCACCGTCGCATCTCATGTATAAATAGCAAATAGGCACCTAAACGATTGACCATAATATTTTTCACGGTTGGAATTTAAACCTTCAATAATGACATCGTTTAAATATGCATTTATCTTCGGCGTTGTGTAATATTTTGGGTAAATACATTTTGGTTTTATGTCTAAACAGAACACTTTTGGAAAGTGGTGTATAGTTATGAAAAAACTAATCCAGCCTGTTTTATTATGTTTTATTTTTTCAGTGTTCTGATTTGTTCGGTTACCAATAACATTATGAAATTCGGCGTCTCACAACCACGCCACCATAATATTCTAAACAACATAACATAATCAGGGTAAATATAATGATATTTAGATAATAATTTAAAATCAGTTATTGTCATAAAAAAATACAGCAGCTTTGGAAAGAAAATATTAATTTAGAAATGTATTTATTTCGGTATGCACCTAACTAATATAAATAATCAAGACGCTTTGTATTTCTGAAAAAAAAAATCTCATCAATAGATTTTTTTGAAAATCCAATCAATGATATAAAAAAATCACTTTGAAATACTTATTATGATTTCGTACACCTTTTTTATTTTGTTCTTATTAAATTAAACTTGAGATGAAATTTCACAAACCCGCACTATAGAAATGTTGAGGTAGATAAGCATCCTTTCCGAATTAGGTAGGTAACTTTAATTTTGTTTGAAGAGTTTTATTTTCTATGTACATTTAATACTTGTATTATGGTAACTTTCATTCAAAATAATTTTAGTAACATGAGTTAATAAAAAAAACTATAATTTATTGTTTTACGTTTGATGTTTATACAAATTCAGGGCTAAATAAAAGTAACAACTATTATATTATTTTTCGCGTCGACAGGTAAGTAGATAGGTAGATACTAATAATATTATCCCTATTTACTGTTTAAAGCCAACTAAATGTTCATAATTATTAAATGAATTGTTTGCTTTTGTAGAAATCAATTTAAAGGGTAAGTAGGACATTATTTTATCGGAAAAAGAAATCGCAAAATTTTCTTATAAATTTAATTTAAAAAATTGGTGTTTGGTAGGTATATATCTAATAATCTTCCAATATTGGCACAAATTCACTTTTTGACGTCATAAAATTTAAATGAAAATAAATATTAAATTATAACAAATAACTTTGTTTAAAAACAAAAAAACAAAAAAAAATTTAAACCACTAATATAATAGTGGTTTAAATTAATTTATATTAGTGGTTTAAACAAAGTTATTTGTTTTAATTTCATTCAAAATGATGCCACAAAGTGATTTTGCGAAGTTTGAAGAAAAAAAAAGAAAATCAATATCATTGTATCCAACACAATTTAATCAAAGAATCGACACGTAACCAATGGTTTGTTCGTCAGGATAAACGTAGGTATAAGGAAAATGAACAAATTTAAGAATAGATAAAATAAGTCAAACAAATTTGATTAAATAATGGCTGAAACAAAATGGCTTATTTTCATTTAACTTATAAATTGATTGAAAAGTAATAATTTTTTACGACAATTAAATATGTAAGTTGCAAATTTTGTTTTATAATGCCCATTATCTGTCTACGGCCTACTACAAAGTAAATTCATAAAAAAATCTGGAAACTTGCTATATTATTACATATTACCTAAAAAGTTCAGAAAAATGCAATACTTTAAAGTTATAAAATAACAGTATGTACCTACTTACCTAGTTCCAGGCGTGCCAGTAATTTTTTATTAATGTTATGGTTTAATTTTTCCATAAAAATATTAAAATAAAACCTTATTTTTGTATACTAAAATGGTATGTTATAAAGTGCAAAATAAATTGGTGGATAATTAAAATACACATATTATATTTGGATTTGTTTGCACATTTCTTTATTTATTAGTATTGCATTACTTTAAGTATGCATGTAATTATTTAGGTGCATCCAAACATTAGGTGTGTAATTTAATATCCCCAGTAGTTTTATTATGACATTAATTTACTTTGCTTGAAGGAAGTCATTTTTTTATATGGTAGGAACAATATAATTAGGTACAATATAATTAGGTAGTAATAATATAACAATATAATTAGGTAGGAATGTACCTAAAATCAAAACAAAAATTAGAAATATTTAAAATTGTTTATTTATTTACATTTTTTTCACACTGGTATAATGAAGGCTGTTTTGCACATACTTTCTGTTTATAAATAAATTAATTTTTAAAGACACTTCAAAACAGTTCTGCAGATGCATAAAAATTTATCACGAAATATCTTATGGATTTCATCACCTGCATAGTTTATCCAAGTAATTTCGGGACTAATACATCCTCATTTATTTTTATATACATAACCAATTTGCTTCCAATCCTACCTACTATTAGATATTAATATTTTATAAAATCACTTTGCATTAGCTGTAAATCACTGGTATATTATATCCTAATTTAGTTATTAAGTTATTAATTATTAATAAATATAAAAATATCATATAGGTTCAATAAGGCAATTGTGCGAATTTTGAAATAACTAAGATCTTATTCATAAAACTAGTAATGCTTGCTACTCTAATTATTAACCTCGAAGGTTGGGTAATTTGCTAAAAACTTATTTTACTTCCTTATATTCAATATAGGTGCCTATAGGTATTTTTTGTACAACATCATTATGTCAAAGTGTTCTGTAGGTACCACCTACCTCAGAAGTCAAAAGTTTGTTGTAATTTTTTACAAAAATGAATAATGTAAATTGCCAATTTTAGTTTTATGGTGCCTACTATATAGGATGTACCTGGACGTATCCGAAAGATTTTTTATGGACTTACTTTGTCGTAGGACCTAGGCCATCGGTGTTTATTCCTCAGTATGAATATACAGGGTGTAACAGGACGTACCCGAGAGATTTTAACCAGCAATTCCTGAGCTTATTTGAAGTAAAAAATGTAAATAAAATTTTGGTCTCCGGTGACATTTTTGTTTTTTTTTTTCTCGAAAAACTTAAAAAAACAGTAGGTGTTGGACAGTTGGGAGCGGGTTAGGAGGCTGGTTGGTTATTCGGCTGAGTGGCCAGTGACGAGATGCAAAAGATTTTTTTTGTTCGATTTTGCAAAAAAAAAAAAAAAGTCATCAAAAAAGTCACCGGAGACAAAAATTTTATTAACATTTTTTACTGCCAATAAGCCCAGGAATCACCGGTTAATATCTCTCGGGTACGTCCTGTTACACCCTGTATATCCAAAACACCGATGGCCTAGGTCCTAAGACAAAGTAAATCCATAAAAAAATGTCTGAACACTTGCGATATCAAATTGTTATCTGTGAATTACCGATGCATAAGAGTACGCAAGTTTTGAATTTCTACTTGTTTGTATTGTTCTAACAATGGATTGATGTAATATATTTATGTGTAAGTATATATTTTATCTTAAAAAAATAGAGCCGTTATTCAAATTCATTTATGGATACTAAATATCTGACATTATTGGATAAACCATTTAAAAACAAAATACAAGAACAATAATTTTGGGTACAATTGACAAGAGTTACACATTGTGAATTATCAATCACAAGAGGAAGATTTCACGCTATGCTAAACACGTTATATTTTTATTCCCTTATGGCAATGTATGTCATGCATTTATTACTGGATTACTTCATTTTTTACTAGATTAAATTCTGTTCTCTTTTCTTTTTGCATTGTTCCTGGGAGTCGGGACATTTTCTGCATTAAATAAAAAATGAAATCTTAGATCGTTTAAACAATTCATTATGCAGGTAAATTCCTCCTCTGCGTTTTATTTTCGCTTTTAGACAAATTTAACATAGTTATTTCCTAAAAAAAATTCTTTAAAACCACAAAATATTAATAAACGAAAAGGTACACGATTACAATTGCAAATTCAAACCTAGCTTGCTCTTACGATACATCCAAATGAACCGGAATGTTTTAAGAGTCGTCATAATATTATTAAATTATCTATTAGGCTTCACAGAACTTTTTGAAAATTGTAAAATATTTTTCGAAAATAATGCCAATATGAAATACCTTACCCAAAAACTAGAATATTGTCAATATTTCCAAAACTTTCCTATGTCAATGTGGACTGTATTCGGATGTATCAAAATGACATTAGGTAAATGTTTCAGCTAACATCACGCGTGGGGCTAGTACGGCCGCTGAGTACTCTTACGAACCGCGTACTCTTGGAGCACCTTACCCTAACAGTTTGTCCTAGGGTAAAATGCATTAACTTCGGAAGGTGATCCTACATGATGGCAGGAATAAAAAAGATTAACATATTTTTTCCCATACAAAAAGACGTTCCCATTAAAAATCCGTTGTGTAAGTAAGATTGTGGCGACGTTGGATAGTTGTGATTGTTACGTATCGTAACAGCTGAAAATAAAAGTGCTGGCCACACAAGTACACTTAAAAGTTGGAATTTCGAATTATTTATCTTTTTTTATTTGCAGGTAATATGCACCTAGACAGTAATCATAATAATCACCTCCCCAAGTTAATGCACTTTACCCCCGGATACCCTGAATAATAACTACCCTTTATATTTAACCATCAGTGAGACGAAATATAGCTTGAGAAATAACAATTTCCTTATTTTTTAACCAAAAAAAGTGACTTCTGACGTTTGTATTTTGAAGTAAGTACCTACCTAAAAATATAAATATTCATGTGTAGTTTCACAAAAAAAACTGATGGCTGTGAATTACGATAAGCCATATTGTCCTGCCACTAAGGGCTCCGTTGCTACCTCTATTTCTGTAACTTGTTTAGGGGTACATGTACATAACTTTTCTTTCAGATCGGTGTAGATACACTTCTAGAGCTAGAGATTACCTGTTCAGTGGATACATTGAGTGAATGAATCGTGTAGGTCAATCCTCAAATATCTGTTAATTTTTGTTGATCCGATCATGGCATCTTAATTTTCGAGAAGTCCGATGACATGTTCACTGTTGGTCACGGTTCGCAATCGCTGCTTCTGTACATATCGCTGATGATTCGCTCAATGGGGATGTTCCCTATGGTTTTCCTGAAGAAGAGGGACTCTATGGTGGCGGCGGACACCAGCTGCAGGGTGGGAATCAACATCAAAAGGCTGCTGAAGCGGAGTGGTTTTGAAGGGTACGCCATGGTGATATACTAAAATCATAATAAAAATAAAATATTTATTATTAAAAAGATTTATGCTTGAGTTGTTATAGCGCTCGTGCGAGACTAGCACAAAATTTAATACTAGGTTAGTAATATTATTTTACGGTGGGTATGATATGTTTCGATTGTCATGAAATGAATGTGAAAATACATATTTTTCAACTAACTTTGCTGAGAACGAGGTGTGCGTGATCGTGCAGTGCCGCTACCGCTCGCGCGTCTTCGTAAGCTGCGGGAGCGCGCACTGCGGGTTGGAATAGCACGATGGCCCTCAAGCACGCCAGTTCATGCACGTCGAGCTGCAGCCTCGCAACGCCCTCCACCACGGCGCAGAATGCCCTCGCCTCCACGCAGCCGGCAAGCGGTACTAGGAGGTGCGCGGCTCCCAGCGCGAACAGCTCGCGCCACGACTCCTCGAGCAGGAGCGTTCGGTCTGGCAATGGCAGCGAAGAGAAGGCGCCCACCTGGCGCGCCCAGCGCACGTTGAGGAATAGCAGGCGGGCTGCGGCCTCGCACGCCGCTTCGCCGGGGCTGGGCAGGGTGGGCTGGCTCGGGGGCTCCATGGGCTCCTTCAGGAAGAGCGCCATCTGCCGGCGGAGGGTGGAATTGCGGGGACCACGTTCATGTTGTACAGCTACATAAAAAATAACTGATATTTGAAAAAATTCAATTAAGCTACTGGTGTTTTTTTTTCGTAGGACACGTATAATTCAAGCTAGTATCAAAATGTCTACAGGTGACAGTTTAAAATATTTTATGGTTTAGTAAAATATTTATAATAATTGATCCGGTATGAGATTTTAAAATTCCCACGATTACGGCACAAGCAATAAATGTACATTCATTATCACGATAATGCTTCAGCTCTTTCTTACACACAGGCTCCCCCCGTATTAAATTCCTCAGCTGGCTAAGTCCTCCATCACACCACACAGCAATGTTTTCCGCTTACTGTGGAGGTAGTGGGAGATTTTCAAACATTTTCAGGTTATTCGTAACCCGAGAATGTTGTATTTCTTTTTTGTTTAATTTAAAAAAAATATATCAGATTGTGACAACTTACCATCCTTATTCATGCCGACGTCCAGACACTTGGCCAGGCGGCAGGAGCGGCACTGGTTGCGGTGCGCCTTGTCCACCAGGCAGCCCCCGCGGCGCGCCTTGCACGCATATTGCCGCGCACGCCGCACGGAGCGCTTGAAGAAGCCCGCGCAGCCGTCGCACGCGAAGATTCCGTAGTGCTTTCCTGAGGAGTGGTCACGGCACACAGCGCATGGGACGTCGTAGAGTATGCGACCTGCAACGAATTATTATCGATTAATTTGATGGCTTAAAGTCAAACCACATTATCTCCAAAAAACATACCAATAATAACATTTTCTACGTCAGTCGATTAACGACTACTTATCTACAAAAAAACAATCAATACTAATTGCATGAATCAACTAGCAACACAATGTTCAGAAATCATAATTTTACTGAAGTAAGTTTTTGTGCAATTTGTCATTCAGGTGTAACTGCCTACCATAGTCTTCGTTCATTTCTACTATTTTACAGTTCGTATTACATGCTATGTATTGTGTTAGTAATACTAAACGTAGTAAAAATGTTATGTAATGTAATAAATAAAATAAAAATATTATTTATTACATTAAAATATTTTTTTTATTTATTACATTACATAACATTTTGTTTTTTTGTAGATTCCTAACGTTATTTGGCTTTAAGGCCCAGAATTTATTATTTCTAGGTATATTTTTTGCAGATAACGTTTTTTGACTTTAATCAAGAATTATGAGTTCCAGTTACATCTCTGGAATCCAAACTCTTTTTTGCGATAAATAAAGGAAAATCTAATATTTCGATAAATAAAGGAATATCTCATAAGGAATAATATGTCAAAATATCTAATTATTAGTTAGAGGTATTATATTATATCTTCAAGAATTCGCAAAGCGTCCCCTAAATTTCTCATTATATTTGGAAATGGGTAGATTTACAAATAATGCAGATATGATGATATAAAGTGCACGGCCGGCCGTGAGCCAACGAAACCCTGAAACCCGAAAACCTGAAGGGGACTGGTAATTATTATGGTAATTATCATGGTAATTATGGGTGCCATGGCTTCGTAAAAAATCTGCGCCCGGAGCCAACTGCTCCAATTACGCCCGCATACAACCGGCCCTGTACATGTGCAATAGTGCACCGAGATAAAAGCTAAAAGGTATGTCAAATTAGTTGGGATGGCGATAAAACTATCATTTTAATAAATAAATAAAAAAAAAAATAAAATAAAAATTATATATGTAAATTACCAGGCAACACGTTCGGATACTAAAACTAGTTATAATATAAATGAGAAGGAGATTTTTATAAATAAAATAAAACATACCTCGGAAAGTACCTAATCAAAATTTTACAATGCAATGTCATTTTTCTCGGAAAAGTAAACACTACTCCCAATAATAAAAATGGCACTTATTTAATTGTGTAGATACGCAGAATCATTATATATGTAGTATATGTACTTTACTAGAAATAGGTACATATATACTATCCGAAATTTTTCGTCCTACAATGCCTTCTACAAGATTCAACAGATTTGTATAGAGAGGGAGGCTAGTTGACATACCCCCCTTTGGCGCGCCATTGGTCCCGTAGAGTCATAAATCACGGAGGAGGTTGGACCGGGTCTTTCCGTTGTGATTCATGAGATCCGCACGGGGTGGAGAGACATGACATGTAGGATGACATCTACTATTGGCTGGCGGAGATCTTTTGTTTTTTTTTCTATTCGAATTCTATTCTATTGTAGTCGAATATATTTCTTCTGTTTTCTAGTATCATCACTACAACTTCTGTAATTCTAGTGAGTCTTTTTGTGTTCGAGTGTTTGTAGTATGTACTTGAAATCTAGGTTTTTTTACAACCTCATTTTTTTTAATTGCGGATTCCTAATCACTGATCCAAAATCTAATATTGAGCCAACCAAATAATAATAATAATTGGATAATTTGTAGAGCGCCGTTTTTGTGAGAAATCACCTCAAGGGCGCTGAGAGATAATATGATGATCTGCATTGTTTAATCACTATCACAGATAGAAAATTATGAACGGAAAGACATTCTGGAGTCAGTTATTATTCCAAAATCCCTTTTCTACATCTTTTTTAGTCTACGCCATTGATTTTGTGCGGAAATGTTTGGGGATTAAGGCTTTTGGTGAATGATATTGTGTTAGGTGTACTTTTCAGGTTAAAGAAATCCGGGCTGTTTATGCCGATTTATGCCGAAGTAATAGTTCATTCGATCTAGTGAAGGAGTTTTCGTATAAATAAAATGTTGAACAATCAAAAAAAAAGTTTGATTTTATTTTATTTAAGTTGAGGATGGACGCACGACGCGAATCATTTGAAAGTAATTACATATGTGTGTAGCCCACTGTAAATAGTCCAAAGAAGAGGCTTCATAATCAAAAATAAGATTATTCAAATATTGAATTATTCGACGATTTTAAAGTTTTACAATAAATTACCTATATAAATTTGTTTTAGACCATTTTAAATTTAAAGTGGTCTAAAACTAATTTATATATTTTATTGTAAATTATAGCGAGCTACAAAGTTAATGCTTATTACGAACAGGTTAAAGTTTTACAATTAAATAGAATCATTTCAAAATAATTGAGCGATTGAAAATAATTAAATAATAACCGAGAACTACGGGACCAATAATAATCTCCAAACTCAAACATATACCCAATATTTTTTTAGTATCCGTAGATGCAATATGTGTATTGTATTATTTTGTCAAACAACACATTTTATTAAATAAAAATTAACTTGAGCACCCTGCCCCTGATTCCATCCAACCTAACCGATTTATGAAGTTATTTTTATTCTTAATAAAATTTACTACAAACATTTTTTAAACCCGATCAACACCGGGTAGGTAGATATTTGCACATATAATATTAATATTCGTAGCACTGCTTTGTGCACATACAATACAAAGAATGGATGGCAGAAAACGAGCAACTCTCCGCGTGTCCGTATTATTTCAGCGGTCGGATTTGTGTTGACGTCAATTCTGATTTGCTGCAATCAGTGGCATTTGGTTGAAAAGCAACAGGAGTCACTGCTAAATCGCTGTGGGATTGCTCCTTTCGACGTTACGCCTGTTTAAGAAGAAACCCCCTTGAATTATGATGTTGTTGACGACAATTCCGATTTGCTGCAAACAGCGCCACTTGGTTAAAAAGCGATGGTAGACAATGCTAAATCGCCGCGGGATTGTATTAATGAATGCTCCTTTCGACGAGACGTCCGTTTTAGATGGAACCCCTAGAATAGATGTAGTTGCGAGGGGTGGATGACGCGGGTTGCAATTACCCCGTTGCACAGTTCTTGGCAGTTATATATGTGTAGGGAATGATTTAAAAAACTATCAATCTCGTTGCAGCAACTTGCAACGCACTTAATTATTAATATTACTATGATATAGTAATATTATAAGTATTTGATAACCATAAAATCTACTAGATAGACGCCTAACGGTGGAATTAGTTCTATGAATTCTGTGTAAGAAAGAATACATAAGTTGGGCAATGAAATAACCGACATATTTAATTTAAACTTCGTCACATTTAAAGCCAAATTAGTCCACCACTTTTTAAATGTAAATAATGAATGAGAAATCATTTTATTTTATTTCGATTTTCTTTTGTTTCTTTTCTTTTCTTTTCTTTATTTCTATTCTAAAGTCATCCATGTGGATTTAGCTTTAGATATATATTCTTATTAATTTATCACATTGTGTTTATGCTTTATTTATATACTTTGTAATCTTTTTTTATATATGTTATACTGTTATTATAAATGAAATTTGTATTCGATATGTAAAAGCCCAATAGGTCGTCAATAAATAAATAAATAAATAAAGAATTTTGCAATTTTTCAGATTACAGAACAAACCTATTTTTAAAGCTTAATGATTTTATAATTAAACCATTTGAAAACGATGAAAAAATTTCCAATGCCTATAGGACAACTGACAGTTTTGGTTCTAAAACTCGGCGTAGGTACCATCGTTATATCACAAAAAGTAAACTATTAATTCCTAGTTATTTTGAATTTTCTCTTCCTCTTGTGCCCCTTGAGTGTAAATAATATCTTGTGAATTATTTAATAATAATGTTAGATGTTCTATTGATAAACACAACTGACTCTTTGATAGAATACACAAAGAGATGGAAGCGTTCCTTTTGATTCCATCGTCTGTCGTTTCCTGGAGCTATTCAATAAACACTAGGTACCATATGAAGTTTCCCAGTAAAGACGGTGCGGTGCAAGTGTTTAGCTTACTTAACTCGCGTCTAATGGAAGTAACAACAATATAATAAACAGCCGAGCCCGTATAGAATTCCCCGATAATCCAGCGGAGACGACGCGACGCTGAAAGACACCGTGAAAGGGAATGAGGGAGCCCTGCTTTGTTAGATCACCATATAAAAACGTGTATTTCTAAAAACTGAACAAGACACCGCATTTCCTGCCCGCGTAAGTGTACCTACTCCATTCATGCGAGAGTATTTAAAATGATTTTAATGAAAAGAATCTGCCTTTGTGCCTTTTCGACTGAAGACAAGTGGGACGCGAAGGGACTGCTGAAGATGTGTTCGGTTGCCGCCGTGGGCCATCACAATGGGCCTGCCATCGCATCGCCAGTATCGCCACTGCCTTCCAAGCCAAAGTAGTCTTCATTCACATAACGATCTTTTCCTTTTGACGGCCTTGTAAATAAATACGCTGCATTCAAGAATGCCCACCTGATGGTCGTATCGAATGGGTGACGTCGTGTGAAGGTGTTTAGTAGACAAATTAATGATAATATCATCAAGTCAATCTAAAGGATGGCGGGAAAGTTTTCGCGCAAACGTGAAAACGAAACAGGTAGAAACCATATAACATTTCTTCACAAATATAGATTACCTGTCTTAGAAACAATATAAGCCGGTGAGCAAATCCTAAAGCATCAATCCTAATCGTTCATTCTTCTCCATTCAGGCGACCGCAATTAGGTACCCACTGCACCATACCTTTACGAACGTACAAAAGCAAAACTAAAATTTCTGAATCTACCTAAATAATGTGCGTACAAATACTTAGAAATTAGAACGTAAACGTATTTATACGTATGCGGTACGAGGTGCTGCTCTATTTGCGCAGACCGTGAAAAATCACGGGATAGTCTCCCCAAATCAGTTCAAATAGCAATTAAAATAATTTTCTAAGAAAAATATTATATCCCCTGCTTTTAGGTAGCTATTTTATCGCTTGTTCGAATTCTCAAACAATCAATTCCAATTTTGAAAACGACACTATTCAAAGCAAATTTAAGATTATTACACCAGATTGACTAACGCACAGACAACTACGTGAGCGCAAGTAAAAAAAATCACAAATTATTCGAAATGCCAAAGTTTTTTGCTGTAGGTACTTTTCAGGTAGGTTAATATAAATTAGGATTAAATTTAAAGTTAATTAAATATTGTTTTACGTACATAAGCATTTTATTCACAGGTTTAAGTCAAATACCAGATTCACATTGATTTTAGTATGTCTTAAATCCCAAATTACATGTCAAAAATTAGAAAATACCATAGACTGACGTGATTTTGGTATGTCAGAAATACAAACAGCCATGCATATCAAATATTAGAATCATATTGATTTTGGTATGTCAGAAATAGCTTTTTTTTAGCGTCATACATATAAAATGATAATAAATAATTAGCCAAAATAATATTTATCAGAAAGCGAGATTTTAATATTTTAAATTATACAACGATTCCAACAAATTTTTGAAAAAAATTTGTAAATGATGAGAAAAAAGTTTTAAAAAAAATTTGATATTTTACCTAATGCAAAGTACCAACCTTCTGTGCAGATAAAAATAAACCGTTCCATAACCACTCAACAAAATGACATTTCAACACCCCTTCGAAAAGTCATTAAAAGAGATGATTTTTTTTTAAATAGCGAAACCTATTTAACCAAGTTTTTCTTTATCACTTTTAATGATTTTTTAAAGGATTGTTGAAGTGTTGTACATTGTTGAGTTGTCCGGTCACCAAAAAAACTAATTCGGTAGCCTTTTTTAACGTTTTCCAATATAAAAAGATGGAATAAGAAAAAATACAAAAATATATATTAATAAGTTGAGTCGTTTTTTTTAAATTTTTTTTATCAATGTTCACATGTAAACTTAAATGCTTGTTTTTTTTTAATGTTCGTTTTCATAATTAAATTAATTTTAAAAGTTTGAATTTCTTTAAGCCCGCGAAAATACCGGCAAGAGCATAATACCGTGCGGGAGAGTTCGTGACGTAACCCGGTCCTTGATTGTGTGAAATATAAGGTAAAATATTTACAAAACCGTTTCCCGCTTAATATGGACGAAAAAATAAATTGAAAAAGTTGTAGTAGTTAGATATTAACTAGTACTAATTAATTCATTTACCGGAATTTCGAAAAAAGTGCGTTTTAATGGTTATTTTTTAAATTTAAAAACACGAAATGTAATTTTTCACCGACCGCTATGTTAGGAACTGTTGCAAGTTTCGTTGAAAAAAGTTTGGTTTTGTAAATATTTTACCTTATATAATTCAAACAATCAAGGGCCGGGTTACGTCACGAACTCTCCCGCACGGTATTATAGTCTTGCCGGCGTTTTGGCGGGCTTTAATAAAATTCAAACTTGTAGAATTAATTTAATTATGAAAATGAACTTAAAAAAAATACTGGTATTTAATTAATATTTTTTTATAAGTCAAAATACTTTTCACTCAACTTCCCTATTATCTTTAGAAACAAGTCGTTACTGATCCAAAACAGATAAGCGCATGTTCCTAAAAAGAGCTTGTATATATGACAATATTGAAAAAATGTAACGGACGATCAAACAAGCAAATTCTACCTTGATGGGGGTTCATTGGATAATTGGGGGTGGGTGATATCACATCGCGTGACCATCTGATGACAGGGGAAGCTGCACATCGTGGGAAGATAGATAAGTACTCGCGTAGCACTGAATACCTACTTCGTTAGATACTAGTTAATAATGGGGCACCTGCCAAACCACATCACACATTACGCGTTATGGGGAGAGAATGAGGACACAGACATTCTGATGCATCTGGATGTATCATCACGCGAGACGCGCGCCGGATTCCCATAGCGGGGGGTGGCAATATGCCCTCGTCATCCTGGGAAAGTTTGTCTCGTTATGCCAATTTACTGTTTACATTAATGGGAGATGTGTTAGAGTATCTAACAGAAAACTGTTGGTATTTTCAATTGCGTGATGTGTAGTTACTAGCCGATTGGGTAGGCTTACTCAATCAAGCTCAACACATTGGGGGAATATGAAATATGTTTTCAGAGTTTTGTTTATTATTTATTTTCAACGGTATTATACCTATGTGGTTTGTTTTTGATATAGGACTCTGGAGAATGAGATGTAGGTAAATATATCAAGGTACCACTAACAAGATGGGCGTATTATGTTATCTGAAGTGTATAATGTTCCTACGAAATGTAATTATCCGACAAAATTTTGATTTACATAAAAAATGTTAAGCACTTCTGAAATAGATAACTATCTGTCTACCTACCAACAAAATTTAGGTTAGTATCGAATCGATTTTCAAAATGTTAATTATCTTGAACTCGATTTAAAATTTTTTCAATATAAGAAAACGGTTTATCTATCTACTGTTATTTTAATATAAAATGAAATTATATTAAAACTGAGCTTTTACTAAAATATGAAATTTTACTGAAAAATGTAATTTTTCCTTAAATTGTAATTTTTGATAAAATGTAATTTTACTACAAAATGTATTTTACTATAAAATGTAATTGTACTATAATGTAATTTTACTATAAGATGTAATTGTACTATAAGATTTAATTTTACTATAAAATGTAATTTTACTATAAAATTTAATTTTACTATGAAATGTAATTTTACCATAAAATATAATTTTACTAAAGATATATATTTTTTTTTTGAAATATTATTTTTACTACAAAATGTAATTTTATTAGAAAATGTTATTTGACAACACAATATAATTTTACTACAAAATTAAAGTAAGGTAAAAAAATTTCGACAGAACATTATTAGTCCACAAAACATACTTTTATTCTTAATACGAGCCGAATTAACTTAACAAACATCCAACGTGAAGTAAAGGTTTTTTCTAAAATACCTACTTACTTACATTACACGAGAAATCGTGTAATGTAAAAACGTAATTTAGATTATCACATGACCCCTAAAATCCATCTAAATTAGAATAGAGAAAAAGCTACCCAGGTGGTAGTGGCGTTTCCCGGAGTAGGTGTATCGGTGTTCATCCGACAAGATGGCCAATTAGCTCCCCCAACGATGATTCGCCACTCGTTAACATATCATCGAACAATGATCGTGGGAAGCAGATTCCCCTTGGTTTCCGCTGCCATACGAGATGGCCAATTCGATGACCAAATGTTGTCATAAAACATCTAACAATTTGACCATTAGAACCGATGAATTGAAAATAATCACCAAGCTGTTCAATTTATCTACATTAGAATATAATGATATAATTAGACATGTAGTTATGTCATGTATCAGTAGCATCTATATCATATTATTATGTACCTACCTATTTTATGATATACTCATCATATCCATTTTAAGATGCAATTTATAGAGCTTGTATTTAATGTTCCTATATACATGGTGTTACACTTGACTTAATTAAGCAGCGATTTCTGATATTATTCTGAGCAAAAAAATGTTCCTGAAAAGTTGGTCTCCGGTCACTTTTTAGATGTTTTGTTTTTCGAGCTTTTTTCTTCAAAACCAAAAAAAAGAACTTTCTTCCACATTTCATCATGGGTCACTAGGTCGCTCAGCCAAGTAACCGCCCAACTCCTAAGCCTCACCCTAACTGTGCAATACCTACTGATTTTTTTATGTTTTATGTTTTAAAAAATTGTCACCGGAGACCAAATTTCATTTACATTTTTTAGTCCAAATAATGAGTCATTAAAGTGAGTCAATTACATCATGTAACACTTTGTATACATATGTACATAGGTAGATATATAATTTATGGGTACTCCATAAAAATAAATTTAGATACTGTTATAAAAATAAATTTAGTTTTTTTTTTTTTTTTTTCAAATTTATATTTGGCCAATGAAGTAAATTTGAACAAGCTAGAAGTTATACAGAACAGAGCTATAAGATGTATACTGGGAAAACGCAAATACGCAAGGGTTAATCAAAAGATACATAAAATAAAGATAGTTAAAAAAAGATACTCTTATATGATGTTTTAATTTTTGTGCAAAAAGTCCTCTAAAACCAAATGCCAACATACTTTAAGGATGAAATTGTTTTTAATGTATATCTACATAATAACGAAACGTAAAATATGAATAGTTAGATTGCCACATATGAAAAAATCACAGAACTGCCTAATGTATAGATTGTACTGAGGACTAAATATGTATGATGAAATGCCTGAAAGTCTGAATAATGAATGTATTTAAAAAGAAAAGTTATGCTTACGGTAAAAATATTTTAATTTATAAAATGAAAAATTACCTTGCATATATTAGTTTATATTCTAAAGTAGTATAAACTAAATCAATAAATAATAAAAAAAGATAATAATTAAAAATAACAATATAAGTATGTACCTACTATTATTATTGCTGCAGGTCTCAAGAGTGGAAGATCAGAATTCAATTGTTGCTTGAAATAATTTAAGCCGTGTTTGGTGCCCCCACTAGCTTCACTAGTATCACAATCGGGGATGCCATAGGCTCACAGACTCCAAACGGTTGGGAGCATTTGGGACTCTTGTTAATGCGGAAAATTACTTCAAGGGCTCTGTATTTGTTGGCGCAAGGGAAATATATTTAGTTAGTTTACCTCCGAGGGGAAGAAATTGTGTTTAGGTGGGTTCCTATTAGTTACCTACCTAATTTTGTTAATTACCCATTAAATAACAACAAAAACATGGCTTGCAAAGTTTGGTGAATTTTTCAATCATACCCTTGCGTTGGCTTCGTAAATTGCAGCTTTCTTTCTAAATATGTTTAAAAAATTCAAATATTTGATTAAACTCTTAACCGAGAAAGCCATTAGTAAACAGTGTGATTGCTGAACGATAACATGAAATTCAGAGTGACGAAACGCTCCGTTCCTTTTGTTGGTAACGTCACTAATCACACAGATCGCCCCCCATTGTTTCCCTAATGGGGGACCCACCGTATTATAGTTATTACCACCCCTAATATGCGATGTCCGTTTCGCGTTTACGAAGGGCTGGTGGAAGTTTTAAAAAAGATTTTGTAAAGTTTTTACACGTTTCAAATAAATTATGGCAAAAACAGTACCTATGAACCATCAAATGTATTAAGTATGTATATTATTTGATTTTAATAGTTAAGTAGGTACCTACCTACCTACTCTATAAAACTGAGGCAAATAATATGGCAGCAATTATTTTTCAAACTTAATATTATTTAAAAATAATAATACTTTAAATGTACTCTCATGTTTCAATATGAAAGTTATCTAAGAATATATTTTTCTTGAATAGTGTTTAGATATCTACTAAGGCGCTGGGCATATCGGGTACCATATAAATGCGCGCGTTTTTAAAATTGTGACCTAATGGTTTGTAAGCTATAAACTTTGTTTCATAAAATAAAGTTAATAACTTATCTGTTTTTTTTATTAACTTTACAAATGATGACCCAAGGGAAACATTTATCTTGGAAACGGTAAGCAACCGTTAGGTAAATATAATACGAGTACCTACATTAAGTTAGGTTAAATTTTTGTTTGTTTCTCTTTGCTTCACTCTTCTTCAATAATTTTATGAAAAAGTTCTATGTTTATGGAATCTATGAAAACTTATCGCAATTCCAAATAGAGTTAAATGTAACAATTAGATATATTTAGTGAACTCAAACGTTATTTATTTTCTCTTTAAGTTTTATTCTTATCGTTCATATTATCGATAATATCATTAAAGGTAAGTAACAACATTTAATTAAAAAATAACAAAAAACAAAAGGCTGATCCATTGTAATGCCTTGTTCTGATAAGTTTAAGTAGTAAGTCGAGTGGTGAGTAACTCGCTACTTGACTCACCAAAAAGTGTTTGCACAGCTGTCAAGTAGAGTTCATTAGTAAGCAACTCGTCGCGACATGACGGGCAGCAGCACAATAAAGTAAATACGCTAAAAGCTGATTGTAATGGTTACTTTAGAAGAAGTGGAATAATAAGTTAGTGAGATGAAAATAAATAAACTATGGTCACGAAAATAGATTAATAGCCGCCAAAATAGAGAATTTTAGAGTAGCATTTTCGCTTTAACGGGGCGACATATTGCGCGTGTCTGCGTCTACGAATGAACTGCGCGTGTCAATGCACAGGGAAGCGTGAAGAAGGACTCTACTCGCCGAAAAAATAGAACCAAATTGATTCAATCTACTAAAGAGCTAGCCTCTACTAAAATTGTCGTGTTCAGGCACGTTTAGTTACAAATATATTAGCTACTCGACTAAAATACTCTTCCAGTCAGAACAAGGCATTACGGCCTGCCTGGCGTAGAGTAGTGATGTCACGCGTAGCACTTCCCACACGCCTGTTATTTTTAAAAATGTATCTCCGACTTGGTATACATAATATTTACTTATTGTTTATTAACGCCATAGGTGGCTTTTACATAAAAAATGTACAATTGGTTGCAACAAATATTTAAGTGAAACATGATAAATATAGTTGAAGTACTCATAAAAAAACATCACACATGTAGTTACTTTTATTAAATTTTTGTGCTAATTAGCAAAATACTAATACGATGATTAAAATTGAATAATAATAACGAAGACCTGAAATAGTAAGTAAAAGAAAGTAAAATAAAAAATAATATACAAAATAAAAAACACTAGATGGCAGAAATCCGTATAATTATAAATACCGAAAACCGTTCAGATATAATCAAACTTTACTTCGACTCGTTTCCGCGTATACCATATAATAATATAATAATATATATTATAGTGAATGTAAAACTTAAAATAAGATTATGATATGTAATTATTTTTTACAGTTTTATTTCCATTTTGTATCTTACGAGTATGTTACACCGGAAAATACATAAACCAACGTTTACTTAATGGTAATGAACACCTTTTGTTGGCTTTTTAAGCAGGACAAATATTCCCGGTTTACGAATAAATTGACGATTTTGAATTCCTACAACTTCCTCCAATATAAGTAATGGATAAAACAAACAAAAAATTAAAGAATTCAAAGATCATTGATTTGGTAATTTGGTCATAAATAATAAGAAACTTGATTGAGCTCGTATTTAATAACTTTCAGACATGATGGATAAAAACATTCCCATTTTTAAACGTACCTAACTGTTTATTTGGTTAATAGGATAAATCATCCAATAAGAGGATAAACTAACTAATTGTCGTAGCTAAAGCTTTACCTTTTATTTTACCTTTAAACGAGTTTTACCTTTAAACCCTTGGATAGCCTTATCAAAGCGGATTCGTGAGAAAATTACCTTGACGAGCTTTGCTCAAAAGTCGGACCAAAAACAAGGATTTAATTTTATTTTCAATTATTTTTGTTAACCAGATAATATATATTGTTATTAAAATGCACATTATAAATAAAAAACATATTTTCCCACGCTTTATCTAAAAAAAAAAGACAAATCTCCCATTATGGAAACAACTCTCAAAACATAATATTTATACGAATATATAAATTGGTTTTATTATCTCCCCATAAACCTGTATGCATACTCTAGCAGAAAAACCTCAAAGGTGTTTTCAAAAAAATAATGACCTTTGTACTATTTTGAAACTCAAATATTTTCATTTATGCAACGCCATTTTACGAAAACCAATTTTTACATTCAGAGACAATTTATTTGGTAAGCTATTATAGAGGCTATATTCATGAAATAAAAAGTAGAATTGACAACATATTTAGCGCAACCGATATTTATTTTGTCCTCTCTACAGTTTCCAAAGCATAAAGGTTAACATCGCATCGCACAAAATTCAGAGTACATGATGGTATTAGGACGAGTCTCCGGAGCACCATCCGCAAGTTCATCAGCCACTTTAACATGTGTATGCCGATCGTGCTCCGGCGACCTTTTTTTAAGGGGACGAAAATAAAACATCAAAATACCTATCGCATTATTTTAACGGCAGAATTAATAACATTTATACAAATTCAGATAATATTATGTCGCAATAATTCTTAAATAATAGTGCAACTACATACCTATAGCAATACCTACGCAATGGGCTAAATATACCAACAGTATAGAAACTGGTAAGTATGTTCGTTATTTTATTAATATTCCTACCTGCATAGCAAAATTATTATTTTGGTAGGTACCTACCTACTCATGTTCAAGTTATAATGTGTCAAGGTGTGGATACAAGCATGAGGCATAATTGTTAATAATTTATATTAACATTATATTGTAAAGTCAAGTATTATGTTGTGTAGGTAATAGGAAATTTATCAATTGACATATTTCATAATTTTTTTTTTAGATACAGTGTTTTATATTTTTTAACTACCATACTAGGCTAATGCCCGAGTTGTGGTTGTCACACATAAAAAAAATCATAAAAAAAAAACTAAAAAAAACTATTTTATAAAAACAGAAAATAAAACAAAAGAAAGAAGGAAAGAAAAAAACATATTTAAGGATACATAAAAACTAAATACAAATATAAAAATTAAAGTAAGCTGAAAAATAAATTAAAAAAATAAATATCTTAAAAAAGATAGAAACAAAATTAAAAATATTAAATATTAAGATTACAAAGAAAACGTGGAAACTATATAGATTATTTTAATCAAGATAATGGCTTATACCTAAGTAATTCAATTTTTTTATTAGTGTGAACTCATTTATTTATTGTTATTATTGTACCCACGCTACAAGTGTCCATATTTTATTTATCCATGAAAATAAACATTAATAAAATGATGGTAAATCAATATTACAATGAAGTTATTTCAGTTTATACCTATCTAACTAATGATTAAGACCTTAGTACATTTACGCTGAATTTGATACAATACTTTCGCAAAAATAAAAATTCACATTCTACAATCTAACCGCTAATAATAATGGTTATAAATGGTTATAATAATAGTAATATAATGTTACATGTCTACCAAATCAATATATAAAAGGTCTTACTTGAAGATGTCGCCGGTCGCATATCCGACTCCACGGTCCAGGAACTACTTGCACTCTTCATCATGCTGCTGGCGAACGTGAACTGTCAACAACGTCAATAATTTAATCTTTAAATTTTAATTTCCAATTGCATTTCATTGCTGAACTCGCAATAAAATAAGTGACGTTTGGTTTTATTGTTGATATTCAACGTTTTTACTTTCTTCTTGGTCCTGATTCAACTCCTCTCTTCAAAACACATAACAACTATGTGCACAAAAGAATTTCGTTCACACGAAGCAGCAACTCGCAATTTTACCTGTTAATAAAACAAAGACATATTATTGCAAATGTTAAGTCTGCAACCAGTAACATGGGAAGGACAATACGAAAACAATCGCCTGTTTACCCCCAATGAAATAACGTCTCTTACGCATTTGTTATAGGTAAATTTTCATTGAAATTGAAACATTTTATACCCAATTTTAAGAGTCATCGAAAGTGTAACATGTATTGTGGTAAATTTCGAATTGCTTCGAGTCCCAAAGGGTACTCTAAATTAACAGATCGCATTGTTTAAAATCGGTTTGTTAAATGGAGACCCTCAGTGGTTGTTGAATGCAATTCGATAATTCTCATTTTGAACACCCCTTTGTTAGCAATGTGTGCGCGGTATTCATTATTTAAAAATGTGATGTAGGTACCCACCAAGTATTTGCGAGGAAGAAATGATTTACATGCGCTCTTATTAATAGTGCGAAATAATACTTTTTGAATATTATATATAATTTTGTGTTCGCAAGAAAACTAATTACTGAAGCGATCGCCGATACCTATGTAGGTACCTGCATAAGTTGTCCCACTTTCAAATTGTTTGATATTTCCAATTTATGTATATACTAACTTGTTTTCATACGATTTTTAATCTTCTGTGCCTGTCTACGCCTTTGAATACTTCACAGTTCAGAAAACAAGTCGGCAAGCTCAACAAGGAATGGACCTAATCTCGGGATTTAATCTGGCTTAAGAACAAGCGAAAATATCGGTCAAGCATGTCATAGCTCCTAGTTTTTTCTATCGGCGCGGGAATATTAAAGGGAAAAATATAAGAAAAAACGCAAATTTTAAGAATGCATTTCTCCAATATCTTAAAATATCCTTTCAAATGTAAAACCATTGTTTGTGAGCTACTGAATCAGATACCGAGTTGGCTTTGGGGGATGGAGATGTGCCATTTTATTTTGGTTTAGTTAAATACATATTTTGAAAATACCCACTCTCCTAGCTAAGATATTTTACATACCTATCGAATTATGAGGGTATACTTACTGGCTACCTACTATAACATTTTCAGAAAAAAAAACCATTTAGGTTTATCCATTCCTCTACCATAACTACTATATTTTACAAATCTAAAAAGTATACGAAAAACTAAAAGTACGTATATTTGAATTAAATTTGATGTTTATTTTAATAAAAAATATATTTGTTTCTTCTCTACATTTTGTATATTATTTATTTACGTTTTCGTTGTTTGTTTTTGCACATTTTTGATGATGGTTACTGCAACGCTATCCGAAACGTTGGCTAAAGAAGACGGTAGCACAACACGGCATAACACCCCAAAAACAAACAACGAAAATGCTTTTGGCCGTGAAAATCTAAAAACGTATAATACAGGTTATTTAAAAAAAAAAAAAACTAATGAGTAGGTACAAATCACACAAAAAAACCTGCTCTGTCTGAAGTAAGTAAGTACAATTTGGGAGGCGGGAATGAGTACCGCCGCCCCGGGAACCATTTTTTGGATAACCAACACCTCTGCCATAGTTCACACTAAGTGGTTCGCTACGTTTGGTGACTTAGCAGGGGTGCCCGGGTTCATTAGATAAGGTTTATCTAGGTCTTGGCGGCGGATGATCTAGACACACTGAACCCCAGATTCCTACCCAACCCTCATACCCTTTTCTTTCCCAGAACTTCCTCTCCTTCCTTTCCTTAAAAATACCCTCCACACAGCATTCCCAAAGATGACAGGCCCTGAGTGAAATTATTTTCCTCAGGGCCTCCTGTGTGGACCTAATGTAAAAAAAAGTACCTCTCTGTGTATCAGGTACCAAGGTAAGTAATAATAATGTAACACAGAAATGTTTCTTACAGCTACGGAAGATCTCTTCTATTTATGTAGATACACATCGATTCAAACAAATAATATTCAGCAGAGCTCCGTGGATTAAGTTTAATTAATACACAATAGTCCATTTAGGTACCCAAATTAGTCGATTATTTTAAAGACATGAAGACCATATTTTTTCCCTTCAAGATGAATGGCTGCACGGCGTTTTTCATCCAAAACCATACAAAATTAGGATTTGAGGCCAAAATACCCAACCAAAGTGAATAATTATTTATTATTGAAGAAGAAGATAACAATAATAATATAATTTTTTTAAATGTGAAAATGAACAAGACACAGAAAAATAATAAAAGATAACTGTCGCAACTGGGACTCGAACCCAGAACCTTACGTTAATAATATGGAAAAAAACATTAGTAGAAGATAATATTGTTAATTCTGAAATTTGAAATATAAAGTAGACAATTACGACAGTCTCATAATAGATCGCAGTAGCCCAATTGGTAGAGGTGTATGTCCCGGTAAGACGTAAGGTTCTTGTTTCGAGTCCTAGTTGCGACCGTTATCTTTTATTATTTTTCTGTGTCTTGTTCATTTTCATATTTAAAAAAATTAGATTATTATTGTTATCTTCTTCTTCAATAATATATTAAATTGATGGGAATAACCTTCAAAAGTTAAAAAGAGAGTTTTTCTTATAAAAATATGATAATTATTTTTTCGAAATAAGAGTTAGTACAAACATCTAGGACGACTATGGGATACTTTATTAATTTTTGTTTAATGACAAATGATAATACAGACAGAGGGGGTTTCTCACCATCCTCCTAATAGCTTATCCATACTATAAAGTTTATTTTAGATTTACGGTTTATTTATATATTAAGTCGGAGTTTATTATTCAGTACTCGAACCAATAAATAGTGGCTGTATATTGGATAAGTTGGCTGAGTTTTCTAACTATTGCAAGTATTTTATTTTTATTTTTAATAATATTCGTTATAGTATGGATAAGCTATTAGGAGGATTGTGGAAACCCCACAACTTTGACAAATATTTGTGAGGTAATGATAATTATTTTTGAAAAGAGCTTTGTGTAAATCTGTATGTAAACAAATGTATATTTATATTTGCACAGCAGATTGAGTAAAATAAGATTGGTAAGGTACCCACCAAGTATTTGAGAGGAAGAAATGATTTACATGCGCTCTTATTAATAGTGCGAAATAATACTTTTTGATTAATTTGAATAATACTCTTGTTAATAGTGCAAAATAATACTTTTCTGAATAATTAACATTAACTCACAAAAATGTTTTCTGTGTTCATGTTACAGCCAATTAATTTGTATACCTACTTATACTAACCTAAAACAAAAAGGGTGTCTCCCTCTGCTATTCAAATACAACATTTTTTAGTATAACTTTACGTTTTTTGGTTAAAAAACAAATAAGAATAAATTAAATTTAACATAACAGAAACAGATTTTCAGATTAGAAGCAATAACAAGTGACAATGATGCAGTGTTAAAATAGAACAAAGTGATTGATGCAATTTTTATCATATAATTATTAGTAAATATCTGTTCTATTGATACAAAACTTGCACAATTAGTGCAACAATAAAATATTATCATCAATGAAATCGTAGACAATATTACCTAATTCGCACAGGGTTGTAAAGTGGTGTTTATGAAACAATTTCGCTAATGTTTTAAGTTACACTGTTTCATACAACTATTAAGAATATATACTGTTTCATACATTCATAAGAGTTGTATGGATGTATGAAACAGTACCTATAACAAACATTTAAAAAAATTACCTACATTATGTGAAAACCAATAACTCAACAAACCTTTGCTGGTAACAAGGTAAATAATATGAAATAAAATCTTTGTTTTTAGCCTTTAATTTTGTTGATGTGATTTGAGATTTTCACGTTCAAAAGTATCATCAGATCTGATGATGGACACTATAGCGCTACAAGGCATAGTACCCCAAAAATAAATACGATACATACTAATTTTGTTGTTCATATTAATACCAACCGATTTCGTTTCACTCAAACTTTATTGTACACAAATATTTCGCTTAACGCAAGCATTTAAATAAGTCGTTAAAAACATAGTTTTTTCTTAATTTCATTTAACATTATGTCAAACCACAACACAAGGTGTTTGCTTCCTACGAAAATATAATTGTAAATAACTTACCGATAATTTACAATGCTATAAAACAGACGAAAATTAACTTTCACTTTATGCTTGAATTACATACAACACATGAAAAAAAAGTATTTGCACAAAAAACTTTTCAAATTAAAAGAAAACAATTACTAAACTTTTTCGGTGGCAACTTAAACTTTTTTTAACAGTCGTTAGAGTTTTCAGTAACCCTGCTGGGTGTGTTCTGTTACTAGCGCGTTATGTCAGCGGGAAATGAGGTAACGTGGCGGTAATGGGTGCATCCCCACACAGTCAACCCCCTCCCCTCCTGGCGGGTCGGCAGGCCGCTGGAAGAACCTCCCCAATCATTCAAAAAAAGACACCATTCAATTAGCTCCTCTTTAAAAATAAATTTCGGGGGTAAAGTGCACTAACATCGTGAGGTGATTCTACATTGGGAGAAGTAAAAAAGATAAATAATCTTTTTTTTAAATTCTATTGCCTAAATAAATTCTTCACAAATGGAATAATTCTAAACATTTCCAAAAACTAAAAATGTTTTTGAAATTTTAAATGTTATTGTTAGAAGTAAAAATATATTTTTTTAATAATTTTTAAGTTTTAATGTAAACATAAAAAAAATGACTCAACTTAGGTTTTTTCTTTAAAAAAACACATATATTTTATTAGGCAGGCAAATCTATTACAACCGTTATTTCGAATAACCTCATGTTATTGTCGTATCATAAAAAAAATCTCGAAATTTTATTCCTATTTCTCAAAGTGTTATCGAAAACTTTGGTTTCAAAGCGGTATACTTTTAGTTTTTTCTATGGGTAAATTCTAGATGTGAATAGACATCCTGTGATGTGAGACCAGGTATCCGGAAACTCAAAATACAGGCGAAAAACAGGTAGTCGATTTTCAATCAGTTTTGTTTTTTATTTTTTTTTATTTGAGCTTTCGCTTACTAGTAGATCTAGTCCGAAGTAAAATTTTTTTAAAGATATAGTTTTAGTAAATCAGTCGCTAGATGGATGACTGGTTGTCTTTTAAAATGCGTATTAAAAAATTATTAACCCATCCCACACTGGATAAAGACGTGTATCAATGTGGTTTTGTTTTTTTTTAAATATAAATCTACAGTTTTTTTCGAGATTGATGAATTTTTACACACTTGTCTTTCAAAAAAGCGGGAAGGTCACTGTTTACGTGAGATTTCTAAAAAACTACCCCTTCCCTTTTTCCACCGCGGAAAGCAGAATTTTAATATCATTGACGAAATTTTGCCCACATGACCATCAAAATTAGAGGAAAATTGATGTTTTATCTGATTTCGAAAATACTAATAAATAAAAGGCAATGTCCGCGTGTGGGTGTGTGCCCTAAAACTCAAAAATTAGTGGATCGACTGGACTGAATGAAATTTTCTAAGTTTGTTCTTATTAACGCTATGAGTGGTCAGAGAATGGTTTGAATGGTAGAAGTCGGGGAAGAAAGGCACCATCTTTACACTGGATGAGAGACGGAGTCGAAAAAGTCGACATAATGTAGTTTTAATACTAACAACGTGGTATAAGAAAAAGTCGGGAAAGCTCGAGAAAGACTTAAGAGACCAGAGAATACCGGAAATTAGTCATTTTTAAACCAAATTTAAGACGTATTGACTCTTTTTTACAAAAAAACATAAATTGATTTTGAAAGATTGTTATTTTTATGCAGTTTTCAAATTTAGAAAAATTAAGTGTATTTTTAAAATACTAAGGTTATACCGTTGGTCGTTGGCAGATTTGTTCAATTTTCAAACAATATATTCTATTAAACAACACAAATTTCAAATCATATATGTACGACAAATATATACGATATATTCAAATATATACGACAAAATAAATCAGTATATAATCTAGTCAACGCAGTTTTCAGAATTTTAATTTTAGTTAAATTAAAATCATTAAAAAATAAATCCGAGAACGCGTTTTGTGGCAAAAATACCTCAGTTTTTCAATTTATTTAAGGTCTCGCAAACTAAAATATTGAAAAAAATAAATTACACACTTATTTTGTTTAGACACTATTGAAAAATCATAAATACTCTTGATCAATAAATACTTACAAGAAGTACACTATATTTAATAATTTATCATCATGGGTTTTGAGCATTTGTATATTGCTTACTTGAATGTAGGTAAATATATTAAAGCAAATTTTTGAATGAAATTAATCGATATTAAGTTTTTTATTTTACAAAGTTGATACGGGAAACAATCGATCTTTCTCACTGAAACCTACCTGTACAGTTGCAAGCATTTTTAAACTTTTATTCTCAGCCGCTGGTCAATCACTCTTAAAGTATTATCTTTGCACTATAATTAGATAAGGAGTAGAATTAAAGTCGAAAAAATGTAATGTTTTAACTGTAATAACATGGTAATCAGTAGTGAATGATAAAAATAATCGAGGACGCCTAACCCGAGGAAGATTTAACGCATTATCTCTGAACTGTAATGAGATATAGAATTGAATTAAAGTGGATATAAAGCAGTTTTTTAACTGTAGCAATGTAGATATCAAGTAACTACGTGAAGTGAATGCTAGGAAAACTCGGAAACACCCGAGAAAGACATGAATCATGAATCAAATAATTATTTGTGGTAAAAAGAGGTGTACGTGATGAACAAAGAAAGAGGTGTATAAGGAGAATGTATGACGTTGGAGAGAATGGTAGAAGAAGCCGAGGACGCCCGAGGAAGACGTGAAGTCGGGGACGCCAGAAAACATTTTGAATTTTTGAATATACTATTTAGAATTAAAGTAAACAAATAACTTTGTATTAAACCACTATTATATAATCACAATTACCTACAAGTTTCGAAACCGACGGTTTCTTCGTCAGGGTAGTAATGACATTATATAACAAAAGAAACAAACAAGTATAGACTAAATAGACCAGACTAAAAAGAACTATGGACAAAAATATTATAGAGAGAGGTGATTAATTAATTAAAAAATATCGTAAAAAACAATTATTTAAAATTACATATAAAAATTATGTTAGAATATGAAAAATTACATTATATAAATTATCAAAACATAATAAAGATTTTTAAACAACAAACATAAATTATTTTAAATATAAGTATTAATAAGAAAATAAATTTAAGAGATGGCTATTTAAAAAAAATATTTGGTTATTAATAATATTTAATTTACTTCATTACTACCCTGACGAAGAAACCATCGGTTTCGAAACATGTGGGTAATTGTGATTATATAATAGTGGTTTAATACAAAGTTATTTGTTTAATTTAATTCAAAATGACGCCACAAAGTGATTTTGCGAAGTTTGAAGAAATATTATTTAAATACTTACAAACAATACAAATTTAAATACAAACTTACAAACCCTAGTTTACTAGAATTCACATCCTCAAAACTTCACTCCAAAACATTAGTAACCCCGGGTATTGCAGGAGACTTCTGCCTGCAGTCACAGGCAGGAGCAATAGAGCACAGGTCGGCCCCAGAAATAGGTCGTCAGCCTGTCACAGAGCATTACCATTATGTAGTTAGACTTCCACGTGCCCGATACGAGGGTGGTCACAGTGCAAAGACGATGGCCAGCCGATAACAACAGCAGTGAGGAGAGGCTTCGCATGGACGTGGGATCTGCCGTGTCTCTATCAACGTCAAGGTATCCCAGATCTTCCACCAGGATGTGAGACCTGCCGCTTCACTATCAACGCCAAGGTATACCAGCGCATAATAATTCTTACCCAGAGCCCTTCAAAGTCCAGTTAGATGTTGTTTCAAGTTGATTGTTAGATTCCAATAGATGTAAGTACGAATGTTGCTAATTAATTGATTACATTATATTGCCATGTGAATAATGTTGTAAAAAAGCACAATTCTTTCATTAATAGTTAAACTTAGACTGCCGAATCCCGCCTCCCTGAAGAGAGTCTCATGTTAATGGTTTATGTATCTGTTTGTGATTGGTAACTGCAATCTGCATAATACGCATTCGTTTTACCGAATATACCGAATATGGCGGTAGGAACCTTTATATGACATAAAAGAGTATATGTATTACAGAGTATTATTTTAAATATAAATTCTTCATCGTTGTTAGGTAAATTTTTGATATTATCGAGTTTTTTTTTCTGTGTACTTTCCCTCAGAATTGATCAAATGCTTTTAGGGTCAAAGTTGCTGTGGTATAATTCTTTGGCATTACAAAATTTTTGATATTATCGAGTTTTTTTTCTGTGTACTTTCCCTCAGAATTGATCAAATGCTTTTAGGGTCAAAGTTGCTGTGGTATAATTCTTTGGCATTACGTATAATTAGAAGACAAATATTTTAGTAGCTTTTATAGAAAGTATAAAGAATAGTATTATTTGGATTGAGTTTAACTTGATTGTGTAGTTTGCTCCGTTTTTTATACTATAAGATGCTACAGGTAATCCATTTTTTAAATCTACTTTACGGTATAGGATAAATTTGAATGTATTTATGGTGTTTAAAGTGATAAGCGTTTTCATAAAAAAAAGTTCCCGTTTGTTTTATTAAAATCAATTATCTATTAACATACCGCAGAAGTGTACTAACGGTAGTCTCACACGAGCGCTGTAATATAAGAAAGGCTCGAGATATAATATTTATTGTTTTTTTTTGTTAACCAACGTTTTATATATAGGTGGTTCATCGTAGAATTATATTCTTCTTTTAGATTAACTTTAGGTAAAAAAAATAATTTATTTTTATTTAAAAGTCACCCTCCAAGTTCTAATATTTGAGACGAGGGTCGTTTTAGTATGAAAACGTAAAGAAAACGTACCTACGCCTAATGCGTAGGACACTTCCTAATATGTATTTCTATTTTTGATACTGACAATTCGTGGATTTTTTTTTTAAATATATTTTATTTAGTTCGAATTTTTTAAAATCTTATATCATATATATTCTTTTCTAAGACTATTAAAATATTATTTTCTACCTACTTTAAAAAAAATTGACTTCACAACATGATATAATCCACGAAAAACTGCAAGACTTTTACCCTTCTTAACATTTAAAGGGAGTTCAAAACATTTTAAAACCTTTACGATAAAAATATTGTTTTATGTTCCCCATAAATTTGTTTTAGGAAGCCTAAAATCGTTGCAATTTCTCGTAGGATAAGTAATGAACTGTAGATATGCTATTAATTATAACATTATTCAAGATGTAATCTGCTAACATTTTATTTTTTAAGTTATAAATAATAAGTACCTATCTATTGTAAACTAAAATGATTGCCACACACTTGGATATTGTGTTGGCGTTGCATGGTTTTTATCCTAGTATATCTGCTACAGCACAATATAGACCTCATGTCCTTGTTCTGAATTATTTCTATTCTCTCTTGTGTTTTATTGCTCAGAAGAATTACTTTTGTGTAGTAATTCAGAGGCCATATTCAGACTGGTCTGAAGTTGACCATAATAAAATAAAATAAGTGGAAAAAAATTATAAATTGTTTTAATATATTAGGATATATACTTTCTAATTCCTCTTGTAGGCCGCAGTCCCCCCGGCGGGTCCGGATTTTTGAAGCGATTTTGCCCCTTGTGTATAAAGAAATTGTATGAAGAACAAGATCAGAATCACTTGGGCCATTCTCGTCCTTGACATAACGAATTACTGGATAGCATTTATCCACTCCGAAAAATTCATATTAATTGCCAATTACGCGCCGGGCACCAAAGATGGCGGACAAAATGGCTGCCGCTTGATAATATGAACGCTGTCATATTTATTCATTGTTTTTTATATAAATCCATTGTGGAAAGCATAGATTTGAGTGATTATTAGGAAGTTCGGTTTATCTACATTATTTTGATGTAATTTTAATATTATATCACAAAAGAAATGTTATAAAAATTGATTTCGTAAGAAAGGTGAGAACTGTCTAATATTTTACGTCGTTTGAAAAAATATTTTTTTTGTGTGCTGGCTTTCAACAAGTTAAAAATGATAAGAATAAGGGGGATACCAAAATAGATTTATTTAAAAAATTACTAATAAATAAAAAAAATTAAATTAAAGTAAAATAATAAAGTAATTAATATTAGCTTTTAGCTTTAGCCATATATAGCTATATATATATATATATATATATATAATTGAAAAATAACACGTTTTTAAGTATACAAATCATTAAAAACGTGCTAATGATAAAATCATGCTCCGACTATCAATATCTCACTTGAATTCGTAAGGAAAAAACACGTCTCAAGTTTCCATAACATCGTATAGACGAGCCGCCACTGCAGTAATGTTATGAATCGGATTACGATCTCCCAAGCTGAGCTTAAAAGGTAACTGAAATACCGGCCTATGTGAACATGTATGTTACCACAAGCTGCTAGATCACTAGGCTGCCGGGATACTGAATCCAATCGGCCTCTTAACTTGTACGAAAACCACCAAAAAAATGTTTTCCACATGTTGGACAAAAACTGTTTGATACTTTAAAATGGGAGTGTTTTTTCCGTACCTAAATATCTTTTAAATTATAAATTACATTATAAATTAAAACATACTTTTTTTCACCAGATTTTCAGGAACAGATTTAGTTTTTCCCATAGGAATAACTAAACCCTTTCATACACTTTTCCATATAAATGATCATCTAGTAAATCCACGTTATGCAAGTGTATTATATAAGTATAATTAATACAAGAACAACACGTTAATCTACCAAACTATTAAATGGGAATATAATTCACCGTCTCCAGATATTTTCATATCAGAGGGTTCGGCTCTGTGGAATTCCTAATTTGACTAATTTTAATCTATTTTTATAATTTTTAATATTATTAGTATTGTATTTAATACTAGACTCACACGAGCCCGATGCCAAAAAATAATAGTTTAGTTTAGATTAGATTGCACTGGATTCAATTTTCCTTGGACCCACAACTTAACTTTGATAACATAAAAGATATGCGGGGTTCAAGGAATCACTTTCAGCGGTTATTCTGGTCCCTTGATTGGTCGACTCATCCCCTTCTCAATGGGTATGGGAGGAGTCGACCGCGGAAAGGATGAGCGGGCAATCCTCCATTCACAAATCCTCCGATGTGGGTCACAAAGGGAAGAACCCCCCCCCCCCAGCCCTACACCCACCCAACCATTCCCTCGCCATACTTTCCCGTGATTTGACTGACTGAAACGTGACTTTCATGCTCATAAATCAAATTCAGTAATTCTTTGCACTTACGTAGGGTCTAATATCTACATGGAATCTTTGACAAAGTATTCTGTCAACGGATTTTTATTTTCAATCTACTTTTTATTTTAGGATCCTTATATAGATACATTATTGTTTTGAATCATAGATATAAGATTTAAAAAATATAATGCATAAAATAATTTTAAAAAATAAACAATCTTCGTATTATTATTATACTTTTTAAATACCACTTACCTACCTCGACACAATTCGGTTGCAGCAAACTGACGGTTTGAACCTAACCTAAACCACCATAACCAAAATAAAATAGTCGTCCTAACTTACGTACAACTAATTCATTCAAAAAATTGTCAAACCTAGCATTTATAAACAAAGAAACAACTTAAAATTACTGTATGGGTCTGAGGGCCTACTTCCAATCAGTGGCGGCCCGTGACTTTTGGTGAGCTAGAGTGCAAATATTAACAAAAATGGCATTATCGATGTCGTTGTAGCCGAAAAATATTTTTTTTTTTTTTTTCGAAAATTTATTTTTTGTATGAAGATTTTCAGGAAATTTCAGTTTTGCCGTGCGCCGCACAGATTTCCTGAAAATCTTCATACAAAAAAAAAAAAATTCGAAAAAAAAATAAAAAATATTTTTCGGCTACAACGACATCAATAATGCCATTTTTGTTAATATTAGCACTCTAGCTCACCAAAAGTCACGAGCCGCCACTGCTTCCAATTAAAGGGCTTCTCTGGTACATTATAATTATGGACAATTCAGGAGAAAGCGCGTATAAAAAGTTATTGGTGCATAGTCACACAACAAGATTTACCGAAAACGAAGGCTTAAAAATATCACGAATATCAAATAAGTATGGTAGCAGAACGCTCGAATATATGATACCTTTAATTTACAACATATTTCATAAAAACATTAAATTTAAAAAAAATGAGAAACCCTGCCCTAAACTGACAAAAAAGTGGCTAATAAATGAAGAACACATTTATCTATCCTAAATCTTATATAAGGTATAAATATTGTAACAAGCTAAATTGTATTGTGTAATAATATTGAATGGTAGAACCTACAGACAAGCTGATCTGTCACAGCTTTGTGGGACTACCAATATTTTATATTGTATTACATGTAATTATATGCAAATTTAATAAATAAATAAAAAAATTAAAAAAACCAGTGCTCGTAAATACCTATCATGATATTAATATAAATTTTATATATATATAGATTTTATATTCCTCTACTCAACTGCTAGAATTCAAATCCATGTACCCAACACCTTTGTTAATAATATATAATACCTGCCTATAAATTGAAATGTAATAATATTATTTTATTTCACTACAACTATATTCTTACTTTTACTTATCTATTTCTGTATATCCAACTTAGTAACTGATATGATACTCAATTCCACTATCAATGTATATTTGTTAACATCCTATATAAGTTTATGTATTTTCCTACCAAAAAATTTTTCTTCTTTTTTATTTTTTCTCTTACCTTTGTAATGGCACTCCTCCCCAATTCAAACACGAGAAATGTTTTCTTTATTGAATTGGGTAAATTCGTTACTAAACTATTTTATTGTAATTAGATTTTAAGACTTATGATTTTCTTTTGTAAATAAAAAAATAAAAAAATAAAAATATATATATATATATATCAAGTATCCCACACCTGCATACATCGATAAATGTATTATATTATAATAATCGTATATAAAAAAGTGATATTTATTTTCGGATATTTTACAAGAACGAAAAAAGTTAAGTCAATCAATAAAGTCAAAAATATTCTTATCCATAAAGGAGTATTTTTAAAAAGTTTTTGTGTCTTATAAGTTAATATATTTATGTAATGAAAAAACAAATTATTTAGTACTTCGCGCTTATATTTTTTGTAATCTAATTAATAATTTTATTTTAATTCCATTCGTTGGAAAGGTAGGACAAGCTTCAATGTATCCAGAACATATTTTTTCATAATCATAATGTAAACCGATTCGTAGTAAATAAAGATAAATCTAAATAGTGATTTAGCATATAACTTCATCGTAACATTTATCATCAATGATCAGAGATTATCACCATAGCCGAGGGCAATGTATTTTAAAAATGAGTTTCAAACACACAACAACACGACTTGACGGTGTTCAGGGAGAGAAACGCGGGAACATCTCGTAAAAACAAACACGGCGTTTCTGGCATGACCGAAGTAAGTTCAATAATTTTCCTTACTTTGGGTAAAAGTTTTTAACCTTGAAACATTTTTTAATATAGAAAATGTTAAATGTTTGTTAGAGTCGAAACATCTTCAATTAGTATATATTGATTTTTATCAAGTTACAGAGAGAACTTAACCCCTTTGTCTTGTAAACTGTAGTAATGTCACCAGATGGATTTTTTTTTACCCGATGTTCGGGTTGTTTTGGGCAAGACGAGGGCGTAATAAATCTTCAATTATTATTAGTATTCTAAATTATTACATTAATGACTGCACAGTTTAGGATTGTTGTAAACGGAAGTGGCACCCTCTGTTATTTTAAAAAAGAACCGTTAAAGTTTTAAAATAGATTGAAAAAATGAACAAATGAAAAACAGAGAAAATGTTAAAAAGAAAATTAACAAGACTTCTCCGCTTCAAAAACTTTCATATTGTAGCCCTTTTTTCGAGTAATTTTTTCTCTGTGAGTTTTTCTCTGATCATTGATGATAAATGTTAATTCAACATGAAAAAATTCCGACTTTCACATAAAATCAAAACGATAAGGGTTTTTATAAAAATTTTCCGACATATTTTCTGAGCAAAATTTATTAGAAGATTATTTTAGAGAAACAGAAGTATTCCAACTTGTAAAAGTTTCGAACTTACCATAATATCAAAAATACAAATGTCTTTAAAATATTTCCAGAACTATTTTCCAAGATGAAATTTTTTTATGGCAACATGGCAAACTTTCAGACCTCAAATAACAAAATCAAAGAGACAAGTCTAACGGGGCATACATTAATTACGTGAGCAAAAAAAAAGGGTGGGGGGGTCCAGTAAAATCTCACCAAATCTCATTATACCGAGGGGGTTCAATAAAAATCTCACGCCAACCCGAGGGGATTCAATAAAAATCTCACGTCAACTTTAAAAGATTATAATATTATATTATTATTGAATCAAAATGTAATACAAGATATTCCAACCAATGCAACTATATAATTCCAGTAACAAAAACCTCAATGGCCCAGTCACAGTTTAACTTTCTTGCTCCAAAAATCTTCAATAACTTAACAATTGAAATAAAGACAATAACCAAATATCACACTTTCAGGAAGACGCTTGGAGACTTTTTGATGAGTGAATGTGGTAGAATTAGAAGCCTGTTTATATAATCTAATGTACTTTTTTTCTCCTTTCTATTTTCTACTTTTTATTATAATTTTTCCAATATTTAACATGATTTATACTAATTCCATGTTTACACTAGACTTCATATTTCATACAATGTAACTATACTATATTGGTCACCATGATACAGGCAGCCGCCTAGTATGGTGATTTAATATATCAACTTTATGTAAATGTCACAATTATGTAACATGTATTAAATAAATAAATATATTATTATACAGATAATAAAAAATTGTTTCACTTGTTTTGTAGTGTCCCATTTTGCCCGCTGAAAAATGGTTATTATGAAAAATATTTATTTCGAGAATAAGAAAAAAAATCTCACGTAAGGGGGGGAGGGGTCTTTTGTTTAAAACAGCTTATGTAATTAATGTATGTCCCCTAACCAAGGATACTACTTACTTTTTTTATATTTAAATTTGGTAAATGTTACCAAATTTAAATATAAAATAAGTACGGCGATATTCCTGTCAGTTCTTTTGTCCCGGTGACTGCTGGCACTGAATCTTCTTCTTCCTTGCACTGTCCCAACTCATTGCCTAGGTAGGCTGTTGGTGTCGGCTCTTCTCGTTCTTAGGTTGTAGCTTCTTCGGCTCTTAGTATCCCTTTCATCCAGGTGGTTTCTCTGTAGAATCTCTGGAGCATTGAGTCATCCAGGAGTTCTTTGGTCTACCTCTGGATGACGGTCGAAGAAGCTCCATAGACATTGCCTGCTTCACTGTGTTGTCTGGTGGTATCCGTCTTATGTGCCCATACCATTTCAACTGTCGTTCCTCCAGCTTACTATTTATATCCGTGACACCCAGGCTACCACGAATGGATGAACTGAATGGCCCAATATTATTTTTCCATGGAATATTTTTAAAATTGCTTCCTTTTGACTTTAATAAAATTCTAAAATTTGAGCTAAGCCTGGGAACCAATAAATGTATCTAAAATGATACATTATTTAAACGGTTATTTTTTAAATTTTAGAGCTCTCCAACCGATTTGGTTAAAAAGGAGAAGAGGTCAGGGTGGAGAAAGTCAAATTTTTTGTCAAAGTATGGAATTTAAGCGGTGTTCTTTTATTTCATTTCTCATATTTAAATTAGTTTTCATTCGTCCAACGAAGTTTACATGAAGTTATACAACATACATTATTCGAACGACTCATTCACTCAGCTGGATTTGAATCGCAAGGCTACGCGGATGATCGTCTGATTTTCAAATTTTGCTCCCCGGATGAAAAAGACGTCCTAAAAAACGAGGTGGTTAGCTTCATTAACACAGTCTCAAGTTGGATGTCTGTCAATAAACTCAAACTTAATCCGACAAAGACGGAGTTTATTTGGATAGCTTCACCTGGAAGACAAGCCCTCATCGACTCCAGTCCAATCCGTATTCAGGATACAGATATAATCCCTTCTGCAGAAATCAAATTTCTTGGTTTCACTTTAGACAATAGTCTTTCTCTTGAATCACAAATCTCAAAAACCGTGAGTACTGGCTTTTTCCATCTAAGGCAAATAAAATCAATCAGGAGATGCCTTCCCTCTGATGGAGCAAAGTCACTCATAAATTCCTTCGTTGTCTCACGTATGGACTATTGTAATAGTGCATATGCTGGCCTACCTAAAAAACAAATCAATAGAATCCAGTCCGTTTTCAATGCTGCGGCGAGAATGATTTTTGGTGAATCAAAGCATTGCCGTATAACCCCGCTTCTAAGAGATCGCCTTCATTGGCTTCGATGCCCTGAAAGAATAGAGTTTAAGATCTGCTTAATGACATTCAAAGCATTGCAGGGAATGGCGCCAGCCTATATATCGGAACTATGTGTCCGACAAAACTTAAGCGAAAGACAGCTTACTCTGAGGTCAGCAGATCTAGATGTTACTAATCATTTAATTGAACTTTCTCGGTCAAATCGAGCTGTTTACTATGATCGCTCTTTTCGTGTAACTGGCCCACTCATTTGGAATAAACTTCCCTCAGCTCTTACTAATATCCAAAATTTAGCTGAATTTAAACGAGCTTTAAAAACAACATTATTTAAAAAATCATATTATTCATGAATCCTCCTTTCAATATACTAATAAGCCAGGTTCTCAAGTTTCCGGTAATTGTTTGGTTTCGGTTTCCTCCATATTGTACTTTTATGTTTAATGTCTACTTTTTATATAATATTTTAGTGTTTTCCTGTTTTATATAATACTTTAGTTTTACGGTTCTTGTTTTGTCCTACACCGTTATTGTCTATTATTGTTGTCATGTGCTATAACAACAGCACTGTTATTGTTAAAAAAAAATCTCTGCTTTTGTTTTGTTTTGTGTATACCGTATATTCGTTATTTCTATCTTGTAATGGACTTTTATTAATAATGAATTTTATTAATATTTTGTAAATTAATTATAAATTTCTATTAATATTTTGTAAGGAGCACTATAGGATTATTTTAGAGTATATTTTAGTTAAGCGCACTTGAAGTGAAATCACACAAAACTGCGCTATATAAATGTAATGTTATTATTATTATACATACAGGGTGTAACAAAACGTACCTGAAGGATAATGTAAAGTAAATTTTTGGACACATTCTAAAAATTGCTCTTGTACATACAAATTAACAAAATTATACTATCTTTAACTTTACTAAATTGGGCAAAGCCAATCAAAAAACCTAAGGGCCTAGTAGTAAATTATTGGTTACATCAGTTTATTTTTAAATTGGAATTAATTTTTTTTTTTTTATGCCAGAGATTTGCTTTTTAGCAGGAGGAAACCGGGATTGGGAAAGGTAAAGTTTATAGATGGTAGCAGAAAAGTTATGTAGTAAGAAATATACAGGCAGTTTCGAAATATCAATTTATTAAATTAAGTAATGGGGAGAGGATGGGTTTGCCATAGACAGAGGCCGAACAATCAGCGCAAGACAGGGACGAATGGAAGAGCCTTGTCGATGCAGTGGGTCCCCGACCCGAATAGGATAAGGGGAAAAAGTGAAGAAATGCATAAGTAAAATATTTTAATTTTTGAACAAAACGAACGAGATACAAAAAAACAATGTTTACAGCGGAAACCTAAAATAGTAGACCATAAAGGAAGCGACAGACACGCAGCCCACATCAAAAAGATACTTATAACACAATAGCGCTCGCCATACAATCCCATATAGACCCACCAGACGTAAAAAGATCATGTGTTATAAGCGCAGTTTGAATCTTCGCTAATCGGCATTATTTTCCATAATCGCTACCGGCGATATATCAGAAAAGTTATGCGACCTCCCCTCCGCCATAAACAGGAGAGGGGGTCATTTTTAATACACGGAGTGTCACGGAGTGATGGCAAATTGACATATCCAGTACAGAGAAATGATATTCCCTCGACCGCTTCCGAATTCAACTGACCCCCTCTCCTGCCATAGGAAGAAATCTTTTATAACGTAGTGTGTCGGCAGAAAAGATACTTTATAACACAGTATCTTTTGATGTGAGCTTCGTGTATGTCCATACCATAAACCTGTGTGGGTAATATAACCAAAAATTAGCATATAATAGGATCAACTATTTATTTTCTCTCATGTAAAAGTGTACCCTCTATCTGGTACAATACTTAGATTACTCATAAAATCAATGAAATCAATTAAAATGCAGAAAAACTTGTCGGGAATTAAACCAAATGTTGATGTTGTCTGGGTCACTAGTAGAATATTTCAAAATGTCATACTAATGTATGTTAGGCCTCCCGGTGTTATTTTACAGCATATTTAAAATGTAAGACACAGACACGTGTAAATAATAATTAATTTTTGGCGAGCATTAGAATATTGCTTTCCTCATAATCTCAATGCTGGTATTTAGAAATGTCTGACTAATCAATTGGACGATCGGTAAGTAGAGTTAAAGTAAGCTCATTTACAAGGACATGATATTATGTAAAATTCATGATTTATCGTTTTAAAATATACAGCAACAAGCAAGTACTCCAATTTGGGAGGAGAGTAACCGTTGAATAAATCATTGGATCCAAAACTTCTGCCATGCATAACCCCAAGTGGTTCGCTGTGTTTGGTGACTTTTTCATGGGTTGAGGCTTGTCTAGGTCTTGGCAGGGCCTGTGTAGAGCTAATATATAAAAAGTGTATTATAATAAAAATTTTGTAATCACGGTATTTTTTTAAATGGGTATGTTTTTATCAGATGTTATTTTTTCACAATATCGTATTTTACAAAAATCTTTCAAAAAACTAAGTAGGTATACCGGTTTGATTATGAGAAATCTCTAATTTTTAATATTTATGCATTTATAACAATAATATATACTTAACTTCTAATAAATACTTCTAATAAATAAATCAAACAAAAATACTTTGTTAACATTCGGAAACTTAACATTGGATAACTATAATATTCTAAAACTTAACATTAAAATTTAACATAATATGTATTGTATTATGATCGTTGTAATGGACATGCTGAGCATGTGACCATATCACAACAGAGAATGTGAGCCCAAGGCAGGCTCAACATAATCATGGGTCTCTTTATGTAAATTCTAGATTGTCTCAGTACTCAGAACAGTACACTACAGTACTCCAGCATATCTATCAGTACTTGTATGTCTCGCCCTGTCTGGCGCAATCGTAAAAATTTTATTTTTCACAATTTTCACGGTATGTAAATGTGCATTTAAGATAGATAAAATGTAGTTTTTTGACTAAGAGAATCAAATACTTATTTATAATAAACTGAGGTGTATGTGAAGAAAGAAGAAAGGGATGTAAGGAGAATTTATGACATGGAAGTGAATGGTAGAATAAGTCGGGGACACCCTAGGAAGACATGGCACGATCAAGTGAAACAAATACTTACATCGGTAAAATGGGCATATGTGATAAACGAAGAAAGGGTGTAAGGAGAATATGTGACGCGGAAGTGAATGGTAGATGAAGTCAAGTGAAACTAATACTTATGTGTGATAAAATAAGACGTACGTGATGAAAGTAGAAAGGGGTAAAAAGAAAATGTATGACGTGGAAGTGAATGGTAGATGATGTTTGGGATCTCCTGAGAAAGACAAGGCATGATCAAGTGAAATGAATATTTATGTATGATAAAATTAGACTTATTAGATGAACGAAGAATGGGTAAAGGGAAAATGTACGACATTGAAGTGAATGGTTTAAGAAGTCGGGGACACCCTAAAAAGTCATGGCAAGATCAAATTAATAACTTTTTCATTTCTTTACAATAATATTATTTTCACCTTAAAAATGTACAAGGTTTTCAGAACGTACATCCTCAAAAAATTGGAAACTCCAAACCATTCATAACTGCGAGCAACATCGGGTACACTTCAGCTAGTAATTTATAAATTAAAAATAACAATATTAGCCAGCTATCGGCAATTGGCGGCCCTCGAAGTGAGGGAAGAGAGCGTTGAAAACCTCTGCGCTATAAGATGCTGCTTGACAAGACACGAAGCACTATGACAAAGGGCAACAAATGGGCAGTTACAAGCAGACTGATTGAGTAGGGTCACTCAGTTAATATAATAAGCCCTGACGATGTTTGAGCTAAGCGAAACCTGGTTGACTGGTAATATTAATTCAAAATAAAAGTGGTGTTTTACAATGTGTGTGTTTTTCATTTAAACATTTATTTTTTCAACTATAACGGTTGATATAATAAGCCCTGAGGCCCTAGCACGCTTGCTCTCTAACGCTCGGTAGGATAACTATCGGTAACTTCTCATCGTTCCCTACGACCACTGCAGATCGCAAACGAATAGGTGGCAGTTCACAATGACTAAGTGTCCTTAATATATTCGATATCAACTGTCGTTTGTACGTTTGAGATCTGCAGTTGTCCTAGGGAACGATGAGAAGTTACCGACAATCGGTCGGTAACTTCATATCGAGCGACCGTGCTAGCACACCTGATGAAGCTTGGCTAAGCGAAACCTGGTTGGCTGTTAAATATTAATTCAAAATAAAAGTGTTGTTTTTACAGAGTGTGTTTTTTCTTTTAATAAACTTTTTTCTAAACATGAACTTGTTTTGAACATCTACATTGATATTTGATTTGAAATAATATAATAAATTTATATAATGACGTTTTTGTGAAAAATAACTTCAAAAGCGCTAATGCTATTGACAAAAAGGAAAATAATAAATAAATTATACAATAAGTTACGCTATTAATTTAAAAAAGACAAATAACAAACAAAAAAATTATACAATATAATATTATGCTATTAATTTAAAAAGGTCAAAGATACAAAATATGTTTCCAATCCTCGGCTACATAAATAATTTAACAATTCTTTTTAAAAGTACAAAAGGGATAAGATAACTCAATATATTCCGGAAGGCTATGGAGCCTGATACAAATAATTTATTTGAGCAAAAGATTTACTTTGAATTTCTGAGTTTCTTTTGAATGAGTCAATTCTAGTAGTATGAATTTGCTGTGTTCTTTCTCCAAAATTAACATTATTAAAAAATCTATAAAACATTTTTTTTATATATGTATAGCTGTTTTACATTCATGACATTGCGTTTGGATATTTAAATATTTTCTTGAACATTCCACATTCTATTTTTTGTTTTCATTTGTACCCTTTAATTTTTCAAGATGTGTATAGTACATGCCAAACTTTAAGAACCACTTGAACATTGTGCGATCAATTCTCGAGCAGTTACTGACTTTACAATAAACATAAGTGAAAGAGAAAGATTCGTAAAAACATACATGTGACAGAAAGACTTGGGTGGGAAGGTGTGCCACTTTTTTTAACCATTTGTCTATTTGACGATATTTATCTATTCTGCATCACTTTGAGACTGATCCTAAAGTTTGGCTTATATTTACCTACTAAAGTTAATCTAGAAGAAAAGATTAATCTGAAAGAGAATTAACTTGTGAAATATCTTGTAGTTACTTGATTGATCAATTTGAAGTTGTGGCTAACCAGAATCATGAAAACCATTATTAAAGTCATACATGGTGTCGGCCAAAAGGTTTTTGACGACGAGCTGTTTCGTGGATTCGTCCTGCAGTAGCAGACAGGACACCTGCTACGCCAGTATGTAGACAAACTTGGCAGCACTAGCCGTTGGAGAGCTGGCTGGACACACCTATGGCAGGTGGATAATTATTACAATATGTACACAAAATAAGTTGGGATGGTTTGGAGAAATGCGATAGTGGAGGCTAAAATATAAATGTAATTACTTCCATTTCACACTGAAATTTACAACAGGGTCTGTGGACACTAAACATAAAAATAATTCTTGATAATATTTTCCTTTTTATGTTTTTCTTAATTTTTCTAAAGACATATTCTACCAATTTTTCATTGGCTACTTTAATTTAATTAACTATGGATGAAAAATTGAGAAAATTTATAAACAAGATCAGCACCAATCTTGGCTGTCAGTCTAAAACCGTTTTCCTAATGGTTCAGTACTTGTAAGCAATTGACATACACCGACATCCCTGCACAGAAAATGTCACAACTGAATGCAGACGGAATGAAGAATCATTGAAACAAATTGTGAGAACAGCCGAGCGTGTCACAAAACTGAATTTATCGATTCATTCATTGAATTTCGCCAATATTGGTAGACAATCTATTCAGGAAATTTTGGGAGTCAGAAATAGCACCAGGTCTGAAGCTCTTATGTAAAAATATAATAAACTCTTACTCTTTGTATCATTCCGAACAAGGGAATGGTAATTTGTGTTAGGTTGAACAACAGCGAATGTGATGTAATATTTACCAATTTCATTAAGGCCCAGAAGGTCATAGCGCCTCTAGCAGTGTGTCTTGCAGCAGCTCACAGCCGTAGAAGGTGATTAATAAGTTGGCGTGTTTTATCTCTCTCGATGCCGGTGCAGTAACGGACCTCAGCGTTCATTTTGACATCGATCTCTAACTCTATGCATAGTTCCTCTGAAAATAATAAACAATGGTTTATGAACATCTTTATAAAATGTAGATCAATACATTTAGGATAGGAACGCACCAGGCAGCCTATGAGCCAATGCTTGCAGCCTAGCTGCTAGCTGATCTAGCTGCCAAGTGCTTTAGGACTAAGGCAACCACATACATTTCAGCTAGTCGCACTTGTTGCCCTCAGCCAAAAATCTTGAGCTTGAATACATTTTCAAACAAATTTTAAGACCATGTTGGCTGCGCAGCCTGACTCACACGAGGTTGGAGAGCCTCAGTTACTAGCTTTACTTGGGTCAGGGTCTTCTGAAAAGAAAAAGGTAAAGAAAACCAGATAAGATTGAGAAGAAGAAGATTAAGAAGATGAAAACTTAGGAAGTTAGCTCCACATCTCCAGACGTTTAACATGTTAGCGTATACTTCCTGTTAGATATTCCTGTCCCAGTTATTGACGGAACCGCCGACCAAACTACAGCGATACAAATGTATTGAAATTAAATCTTAACAAAATGTATCGAAATTTTTGGAGACCGGTTCTTTTTTGTCAGACTTTTTCTAGCCGCAGTGGTTTTGGAAGTGGTTAAAAAATAACTGCATAAAGAACTGGTCCCACATCGGTACGCGGTAATGGGAACCGCAGTGACAAACGATTTCAGGTAGAGTAGTTTCACCATTATCCCTTTCCGACCGAGAAAAAATGTCCGAAATTTGATGGGCCACACTAGTAAAGCTCATAATTATGATCCCATGGGCCTGGGTGCTGGGCTACCCTACATAATCAGCTCCCGCACGTTCGATCGACACCGGTTCCGTTCCCAAAAACAGATTTATTTTCTGTCAGGTTTTTCATTGTGTCATGTCATTGGCTGGACGACAAACTGCTCCAAATGGTCACACTTTGAAGAAAATTGTAGGAAGTCACCGAAGTACCTACTTTGATTAAATCCACTTCTTTTGTAGTTTATTAGCATGTCTTTATATTATTTTACAAAATTATTTTTAATTTCAGATGTTTATCTTGATGACATAAATTTTAACGATCATGAGAAGTGGCTTCAAATGAAACTAATCCCTAACTTGGAGCCGAAATCTGTGCTTGTGGTGGAAATCGGCTATGAATGAGTGATTATGTAACAATAAGTAAATAATATGTCATACAATGAGACTGCTAAAGATGGAAATATATATTACTGAGAAATGCCTGAATATATGTACATAAAATTGACACAATTCTATCTGAATACGGACACACGGGGTTTAGCTTGCCGCCATGTCATGTGGAGTTTAATCTGCGAAAATTTGGCCATCTACTGAAGGTTTCAAGTAAAGCACCACGAAACGTAAATTTTAAGATGGATGATGTTATAGAACTTGCGGAAGAAAAGGTTCGGATGATTATTCCTTAGTAGTGGAGAGATGTGTGTTGCCACGCCGATGCAAAATTATTTAAAAATTCGTACAACGGAAGGTACAACTATGTGATACAAAAGTGTTCTGCCTTGCCTATGTATTACTTTGCCTAAATATTTTGCCTTGCCAAAACCGTTCTGCATCTGGACGACTACGGCTTATTGTTCGAAATTGGTATCTTTAAATAAATTAATGTATTTTTAGCGAGGTTAATATGAACCATCCTATTACCCGAAGATCTTTTAATGGTGATACTATTCTCTAAACCAACTCTTCTTCCAGGTCAGATTCAACCAAAAGAGTTGTGACGAAAATAGCTACCACACCTCCAGGCAATACAGAAAGATATTAGTCCAACATTACAATCACAATCTTCAATCTCAAGTGGAGCTAGGCTGGGCATGCGCTACAAAGAACAGATGACTATTGGAACCCCATATGTGGGATGGTGTCCTTCATTGGGAAAAAGGATCATATGTTGCCCACATATGAGATGGGATGATAACCTGAGAGGAGTGCAGGCTTCATATGAATGAGAGCCAGCCAGAATCGCAAAACTTAAGGGAAAAATTAAGTCAGTGCCGTATGGCTCTCGAAGAAGTTAGGAAGACCAACAAAAGAAATCACAATAATGAGGTAGATAGGAAGTTCGACTAGTAGTCAGGTGGGAAGATACAAAGAATAAGAGTTAAAAAATCATCTTTTTATGGAGGACATTTCATGCACTTGTCTACAGAGGGCCATCTAGGTAACCATATATTATCATTGAGGATAGAGTACTATAATGTTTGATAGAAAAAATAAAAATATTTAAAAATTAAACTCTTGTTTACCTTCTTTTGTCATTTGTTTGTTAGGACCGTTTATGATCACGGATGTCCCATTGATATGAGAAGATTCTGCACTCGCCTTCCCACTGCCTTTAGCCTTCTTCTTTTGCTGCTCATATTTCTAAGAGTCAGAAGGCATTTTATGAGATGTTGATGCAATCTTACAGCAGTTAGAAAATTCTGAAATAGATTATAAAAACTAAATCAAAGGGAACTGAAAAGTTAAAATATGTACATATAGTTTCCTTTACAATTATCACATCATTGTATATAAATAAATATGTTTTAATTTTGTTATTTAACTTCATGGATCACAAAGGCTTCACCCGATATAGCCGTCGATAGATAACAATATGCAAGAGCCGCGTAGATCAGGTTAAAAAATATTATGCAAGATATTCCTATACCACTACCTAACTAACCATCACGCTGTTTCCCCACAGGGGCAGGCAGAAAGGACCGCCACACAACCTGTCTTGGCATAAACTCTTCTGTTATTCTGATCTTGACATGGCCCAACTCATGTACTCGGGCATCTCTTACTTATTTTGCCATTCACTTTCACGGCATTATATTTTCCTTACACTCCTTTCTTTGTTCATTAGCACTTCGTGCCCAAACCATCTAAGCATCCCTTTTTTAATCTTGTTTATTATGTTTACATTAGTCTTGCATTCCTTCCAAATCTCCCCTTAGTCAGACATGGTTTTAACACTCATACGCAGGGCTCACGTTTATACTGCATTAGCAAATTAGCCATATTTAAAAATTTACAGCACTAATACTAAATAAATCTTCGTACTAGTTAATTAGGATTTGGCTTAAGCAGTGTTCACTCATTTTAGTCAATCCCCGGGGAGGAAGTCAATCCTCAAGGAGGAGTAAATCCTTCAAATCCTCAAGTCAAGGAATAAGTCAACCCTCAGTCAAACCAAAAATAAAATAAAAACTTTTAATTTGGGTATTACTGGCCCACGATAAAAAAAAAAAAAAAAACTTTTGTAATTAATGTCTCTGGTTGTAACATCGGGTTGTGCCATCGAGCCAATCATACGATTCAAAAATAATAAATTGTTTTTGAAAAAACTCCTACTCTATTTGACATGTGAATACTCTCCTTGGTCGATATAATCATAAAAATGAATATTTCTCAGTTTCCCTTACGCATTCCTAAACCATTTATCCGATTGCGATGAAACTTTGGGGATTTGTTGTGCGCGTGCCTGCGAATGTTTCAATATATATAATGGTGAGCTCTGGCATTATGAAATTGTTTCCTATACCATTCATCCGATTGCGTTGAAACTTTGGTGAGTTGTTGTCAGGGCCGGATATAGGGGGGGACAAACCGGGGCGCCTGCCCCGGGCAGCAGTTTTAAGGAGAGCCAAAATCGTAATTTATATGTTTGATTGAAAAAAACTCAATTCACAAAACTCCTGGCATCCAGCGCACGTTATTCTATCGATTATTCATTAGATTTTAAAACGCGCAGTTGGTTTTTGAACACATTCTAAGTTATTTCATGAACGTATCGTTAGTCGATTTTGAAGGCATGCATAGTATAGGAATCCCCGTCACATCTAGAACTAAGGGCTAAACGAGCTAAGCCGAATAAATGCAAACGAGCGAACGACAAGCGAAGCGACGATCACACACCTTACTATTTGTATATGTGGTTGAATCAGCGTTAAATGCATAACAAATAATTAGTGAAAATATAGATATAAGCTATCGTATTGGAAAACCCCCTCTCTTAGAGTTTCTGGCCCGGTTCGAAAAAGTCATAGATCCGGGACTGGTTGTTGTGTGCACACCTGCAAAGGTTTCTATATATAATGGTGAGCACTGGCATTTTGAAATTTGTATAAAAAAAATTACAATAAGTGGCGTGCGAGTTGTTTGAAAAGGAGTGTATTTCATATGTAGTTTAGCGGCAGGGTGAGAAGGTGGGAGGGGTAGGGGAATCCGGGAGGAGGAAGGGGAAAGCAGGATAGGAAGGGGACGCGGAAGGGGGACGTGGATGGGAACGGAGATGCATGGGAACGGACACGCAGGGGAGAGGTGACAGAGGGGGGGTAGGGTGACGAGAAAGGGGGCAGAGGTCAGTATCATCAAATACGGCTAGCCATTTCAAGCAATGTTTCAATTCTGGATGGTGGCCTTACACCAGGGCGTTAATGAGGGTATCTTCCACTCTGGAACTTGCCGCAAATATTCTATATATTATTTTTAATTAATTAAATGTGGAACTAACGCGACCTTCGGATTGCTATTCTAGAGCCTTACTACTGACCACCGAAGCCAACAAATTAAATTAAATATATTATTTTATACATTATTTTTTATTTTTTCTCACATTTTTCATATTGCATATGTTAATGTACTGTATAAAAAAATCGACCACATAACACGGGCATGTGCCTAGCATGGTGGTCGAAAAATCCTCAATTAATGTAACAAACAATTCAATAAATAAGGAAATCTATTAAAAACAAATTTGTCACCTCTAGACAGACAATCACATTTTGAAAAAATGAATACATTTCATATTATTTTTTATAATAAACTTTGAAGTTTTATTGAACCAAAAACGTCAAGCATGCAAAATATAATAACTTTATCAATATGTAATATGAAAAGGAATACATTATACACACTTACCATAATATATTATGTTAGTTTTCACATGTATTTTTGATTGTACAGTGTACACTTTATTATTAATTTTTCGTAAACTCGAGTACCGAGTCTTCATACGTTTCTAGCATAAATAAACCAATCTACTAGCGCACCTAGCGCATAAACCTCGCATAAATGAACCGTGTTTTTTGTTCTAGCCGCTCGTAAAATATGTTGCCAGATCGGTAAAAATTATTTATTCGTAGGGAAACTGTGACCGTGAGAAATATTAAAGATTTTTTATAATGTTTTCTTTGCTGAATTAATTTGAAAATAAAGATTAGTCGCATTTCAATATGTACACAAATATGTTTTGGTCTCAATAATAATAATAATATTTTAATAATAATTTACTCCCCAACTCAAACACGAGAAATTTTTTCTCCGTTGAGTTGAGTAGTTTGTTAAAAAAAAAATCTATTTGCAAATAGCTTTTAAGAACCAACTGTATTTATTTTTCTAAATCTTATGTATATGTATTTTAAATAATAAAAAATAAAAAAATAAATAATAATAAACAATGTGATCTAAAGTGAACCCGGCGATGCTCATGGTTATGAATGGTTTGGAGTAAAGTTTTGAGGTTGTGATTTCTAGTAAACTGGGTGTAGTTTTGAGGTGGAAATAAAAATATTGTAATAATTTAACAAGTTTTTTTAGGTATTTGATTCACTTTACCCTCTCACGTCATCCTCGGGCGTCCCCGACTTCTTTGAACATTAACTTCCACGTCATATAATCTCATAACGCAAGATATTGCAAGTCTGATAATGTATTAGATAAAGAAAGCGACGCTTAAATGGTTTGGAAGTGCAGAGCAGACGAACGAAAAAGTAAGAAAAGGAGAATATATTATGATGCGAAAGTGATGGTAAAAGAAGTTGGGGACACCCTAGAAAGAGAGAAAAAAATGCAGTTGTTACTCCTTTCTATGCACACGACCTTTTGAGGTCAATATTTTAAGGTTAAAGATTTTATTATATATTTTTTTATAAATCCTACTAATATGTGATAATAGACGAGGGGAATTCATTGGCTACATAGAACTATAATCAGTTTGTATGTCTCCATATTCAAATTCAGAGGTATGATTTTTTTATGTGGGCGGAAAAATTTCCGAAAAAAAATATTTAAATTGCTCTGCCAATTCAGCGCTCTGCCAATGGTCGCTCCATTGGTTTACGGATAATAATTTTTAAAACTTACGCTTTGAAAAAAAAAAATATATATATAATTGTTTGCGCACGTTCACAAGCAATATGTATAATAGTTTTTTAAGACAAAACTATTTATTCATATTCATTTAGCTTGTGAACGTGCGCAAACATTTTTTTTTTTAATATTCAAAGCTTAACTTGTGAAAAGCGTTTTTACATAGAATAATTATACGCGCTCCATCTATGAAAGAGTAGAATATGAATTCTTTTGACAATCACCTGTTTACCCTACAAGGCTTTCCGTAATATTCTGATTTTCTCGGGAAAAAGTAATCAATATATCATGGCAATACCGCATGCTTCATAATTTCTGACAGTTGTAATTGCGGTAAATCGGGTAAATCCATGGTAGTGTCGGCGGAGATTTCGTTCTCTATCGCGTGCAGATCATTCTTAGTGATTGTGATAATTTACAGTTTTGCTTTTATAACTCGTGTCTCTCGTTTATTAACCGACCATATATTATTACAGACAATAAATAATATTTGTGAATCAGTGCTTTGTTCGAAAGTTCTGCTCGCTTTACCGATACAACTTCTTCAAGATTTCATTTAGTGAGTATACAATTTTTAAAAGTGAATTTTTTAATCACACTGCCAACATGATTGTGTATTTATTTAAATGAAAGAATATCTGATGTGTACACTGAATTACTGCTAGATGATTTTGCGATTGCAGGTTAAGTTGTGCAAATGTGTTAATATAAAAATAACCCGTGAATTGATTACGAGTACGATAATAAATCACTCACTTCAAGTTTGTTATGTTGACAGTCATGATTTTGATTTTTTCCATACATCTTTTGAATTTCTCCAATGATTGACAACCTTTTGTGATCTGTATAGAGTTCATTAATTTAAATTTCTCTTGGGGGCACGATCTCCAGATGGGTACGAACCTAGCTTCATTAGACCCCTTTTGAAAAAAGTTATATATATTTATTTTATTTGACAGTTTTGTTTATTTACCAATACCACGTGTATCAGCAGTCAATACATTTCTTTATAATTCGTATTATTGTAACAATTTCCCATTTGGGAGGTGGTTGTGGATACCACCGCCCCGGGAACCTTTTATTGGAACCAACACCTCTGCCATAGATCACCCCAAGTGGTTCGCTAAGTTTGGCGACTTAGCGGGGGTGCCCGGGTTGGGGTGAGGTTTGTCTGGGTCTTGGCGGCGGATGCGTCTGCTTAACTGCTGGGGCAGGCCGGATCGAGGGAGACTGTTTGAGGTAAACCTTTCGACCTCTCTAACCGGACATTCGAGGGATGGACTCATACGTCCTCACTCCTAGACACACTGACCTCCCAGATTCCTACCATCCCTCATACATTTTTCCTTGTTCGAACTCCGTCTCCTTCCTTTCCTTAAAAACACCCTCCATACAGCTTCCTCTAAGATGACATAGGCACTGATCGATATGATTTTCCTCGGGGTGTTGAGCTAAATGTAAATAAAATTAAATAAAAAATGAAAAAAATACGTACCTAGGTAGGTAATACCAGTAAAATGTAGTTATTTAAAAAAAATCGTATTTTTTATGAATATAAGAGTTCAAAATCCTATTTAATTAACGATCCAATTAATAAAATACTTGAATCGAGTCATGTCAAGATTCTGAAAAGTAGAAGAGTAGGTACGACAAAGTTGTGTGGCGGTCCATCCTCTGCCGATCCCTGCGGCGAAACGTCATAACGTCACAACGGTTCGTTAATTAGATATAATGTTTTATGATTACATTTCGGAATCTAAGCACCAACGCCACAAACAATTAGTAATAAAGTACGAATCGTACTTTGTACTATTCCATGATTAACATCCTTTATTTTTAATTCGTTTTATCATTCTTTTGAGATCGTGTCTGAATGCTCTTTTTTTACATTAGCTCTACACAGGAGGCCCTGACGAAAACAATTTCCATCAGGGTCTATATTGCTGTGTGGAGGGTCTTTTTAGGGAAAGGAAGGAGAGAAAGTTCTGGGAAGGAAAAAGGTATGAAGGGTGGGTAGGAATCTGGGGTCAGTGTGTCCAGGACGAATTTCACCCCATGAACCCGGGCACCCCTGCTAAGACACCAAACGTAGCCAACCACTTGGGGTACCCACACCCGCCTCCCAAGTTGATCTGCATCCGACTTTTTATCATCTCAGCGGGGTTTCTGAAAACCAGATAATATTGTGGTGTTATGGATTCCATGACGGCCGGCGTAGTCCAGCGGTAGGGCGTTGGACTGCCATTCCGAAGGTCGCGGGTTCGAACCCAGCGTGCGCAAATAGATTTTATTTAATTGATTTATTGTGTTATTTCACAATTAATTATTTAAAATAATATATAGTATATTTGCGGCACGTTCCACAGTAAAAGATACTCTTAATATCGCCCTGGTGTAAGACCACCATTCAGAATTGAAACATTACTTGATATGGCTTTAGTTTAGTGACTAGATCTGAATAGCCAGGTATTTCCCCGCCTTCCTCTGCCTCGTCTCCTTCCCTTTCCCACTTACCTTCAGCCTCATGTCATACCCTAATTAAGGATGCCATAGTCTCACTGTATACCTGCTTACACAAAGTATAACTACATAAGTGTCCCCAAAGGGGTGTGCAGGGTTGATGTAGGTAGTGCCGAAAAATAAAAATATAAAACATGTTTACATTCAAGGATTTTTTTTTTTTTACATTAAGTCCACACAAGGATAAAACTATTTCCCAATAAAATGTATGTCGATCGTCCAGGGGATTGGCCAGACATCTCCAAACACTAAGTTTTGAGATAAAAATTAATAAAAAAAACAAGGCGGGAAAAAGAGTGGTAAAAATTTTAATAAGAGTCCAACCCCTGTTGCATCAACTTCTACAGCGTCTGTCTTTGCATTATTCTGTAATGATAGAATGGAGCCGTCCGGCAGATCTAAAGTGGATCCACCAGCCCCACTCAATGCTGATAAATTAGATGCAGCTCCTGCCAAGACAGATGACACATCAGAACAAACGCCTGCGGCCGAACCCAAAGTAACTGATGCTAACATTTTACAACCCAAAGGTCCATCTGATCAATGGACAAAAGTTGTACGCAAGCGGCGTGTCACCGTAATAGGTAATCAAAAGAGTGTAAAGGAGCCAGAAATATTGAACTTCTTTCATTGTTACCCCTTACATCCCGATACTTCTTGCGATGACATGTTACATTACTTAACATCATTATATGGCGCCGTTTCATATAAGGTCGTAAAAATTAAATCTCAGGGTGAATACTCATCATTTAAGATTGGCATACCTCAACCGGCTGTTGCTGAAGTTTTGAAAGCTAAACACTGGCCGCGCCGCACATTCATTAAGGAATGGGAAGTTAGGCTGACGGCGCCTCGTCTTCCAGGGGTTGCGGTCGTTAACAGCTGACTCAACTCGCACAGAAAAAATACCTTGTACTACCAGAATGTCAGAGGGTTGAAAACCAAATGTTCGCATTTTTACAATAATGTTGCGGTCGGTGACTGTGATATCATAGCGCTGACCGAGACTTGGCTAAACGCGGGAGTTTTAAACTCTGAACTTTTTGGTGATGACTTCTTAGTTTTTAGAAAAGATCGTGACAATGGCAGTGGTCTCTGGCAGGGTGGCGGTTGTCTCCTTGCATTCAAAGGTGAGGATGGGTTAAAGGTCGAGCGCATCAGCATCCTAGAAACTGAGCATGAGGACTTATGGGTAAAAGTATCTTGTAAACTGACTGTTACATTCATGTGTGTAGTCTATTTCCCGCCTAACAGTAAGTGGGAAGTATTCAAGCAATTTTTTGACAGAATACATTCTAATTTCGATATAATTGGTCAAAAGAATGTTATCATACTTGGTGATTTTAATTTGTATTCATCTCGTGAAGTTTCTAAAGTTGAATCTGATTTGGACTATATGTGCGCGACCTTTGGTCTCTCACAGTGTAATGACATTCTAAATTCCAACTCCAGAATCCTTGACTTTGTTCTGTGTAATGCCAATCTTGAGGTAAGACGCTGTGACTTTCCTCTTGTACCCGAAGACAGTTTTCATCCGGCTATTGAATTTCAGTGCAGCTTGATGAGAAAATCTTTAAAAAGCAATAGAGTTCCAAGCCATGAACTTGAAATCTCAAGAGGATGGAATTTCAATAAGGGTAATCTCATCAACTTGTATGAATCAATGAGCCTGATTAACTGGCAAAACCTCAGCACTTATTGTATAGTAGATGAGGCAGCGCAATATTTTTACAGTTGTATTTATGATGTATTTGATTCTTGTTTCCCCAAAAGAGTTGCAGGCGGTGGTGGTCGCAAATATCCGAAGTGGTTCTCGAGAGAAGTCATCTCGAATATAGAGATCAAACACGCCCATCATAAACGGTGGAAAGCTAGAGGCCTTCAGAGTGAATACGATCTGTTTAGTTTTTACCGAGCTTTAGTTAGGCGCGAGGTTCGAGTGGCCTATCGAGCGTACGTGTCCGAAATCGAGGAAAACATCGTGCATGATCCCAAGACATTTTGGCACTATATTAAATCCCTTCGAAAGGATGGTGGTCTTGAACACACCATGATGAAAGGTAATCAGGAATTTCGTGGCTTAGGTGTGGCTAACGCTTTTGCTGATCATTTTCAATCAGTCTATAATAAAGACCCTCCACTTCTAGACATAAATAATGCGGCCTCTTATAATTCCAGAGGAGCTTCAAACGTCGATTTAGATATATTTACTGAATCTGACGTTATGAGTGCCATAAGTCTCATGAAGAACTCTCACTCCATCGGACCAGACTTTGTTCCCGTATTTTTTATTAAAGGGTGTGCCGAGTTCCTAAAAACACCATTATGTCTTATCTTTAATTTAGCTATTAACACTTCCACTTTTCCTGAAGTATGGAAAACCTCTAAAATATGTCCTATTTTTAAGAATGGTTCGAAAAAGTTAATTGAAAATTATAGACCAGTTGCCATTTTATCGGCTCCTGCTAAACTATTTGAAAAATTAATTTATAAATTCCTCATGCCTCAGATAGACGCATACATTATCCCCGAACAGCATGGTTTCAGGAAAGGAAGATCCACTGAAACAAATCTAATGGTTTTCACGGACTATGTTGCTAGGTCCCTAGATAGTGGATACCAAGTAGATTGTTCGTATAACGACTTCTCCAAAGCGTTTGATACTGTGAATCACGATATCCTACTCACTAAACTTGCCCAGATGGGTTTTTCCCTTCGGATGTTAAAGTTTTTTAAAAGTTATCTCAAGAACAGAAAACAATTTGTCAAACATGGAATCTTCCAATCTGCTGAATTTCTTGTTTTTTCTGGGGTTCCCCAAGGATCAATCCTAGGGCCTCTTCTTTTTTCCATTTTCATTAATGACATTGCTGGAGTCATTTGTTTTTCACGCTTTTTGCTGTTTGCCGACGATCTAAAATTATTTCTTTTAATAAGAAATATTGAGGACTGCCTGCGCCTTCAAGCTGATGTTGATAACATTTCAGAATGGAGTCAACGAAACCAGCTTCATTTCAATGTCTTGAAATGCGTAGTTCTGACTTTTACCAGAGCATTTAGTCTCACCTACCACAGGTACACTATGCTCGGTCATAATCTCAAACGAGTTTCAAATATAAAGGATCTTGGGATTATGTATGAAAGTAAGTTAACATTTCGTCCACATATCGAAGGAATGTGCAAGTCGGCCCTAAAAATGTTAGGGTTCGTTATCCGAACTGTCCGAGTTTTTCGAGATACCCATGCTCTTAAAGTTTTATACTTCTCCCTGGTCCGCAGTAGGCTGGAGAGTGGGTCGCTTATCTGGAATCCTCATGAGGTGGGATGCTCCCTCATGTTGGAGAGGGTTCAAAAAAAGTTTCTAAGATTTCTCTACATGAGGGAGTACGGCCACTATCCGTGGCTCTACCCGACAAACTTTCTTTTAGGCATGCTGGGACTTCACTCCCTGCAGCTCAGAAGAGAGGGGTATGCCGCTACCCACCTATTCAGACTACTGCGAGGCGATATTGTGAACTCAGCCATTTTGGAGCGCGTGGGTCTCTATGTTCCAGATGACTATCTTAGACAGCGTCATCATAGATTATTCTACCTTCCTGCCTGTAGAACTAATCTGCCAATGGTTCTCCCGGTAGGGAGGAGTATATTGCTCCTGAACCTAATCTCCTCCGAGATTGATATATTTGGCGTCGGTAAGGAGAGATTCAAAAGAGAAATTCTTTCGATTCTTGAAAGAGTCTCTCCACATTGACGAAATCATCACCACTGCCTGCAATTTTTTTATTCTTTGAAATTGCTACATTCTTTGAAATTTCTTTTACATATAAACTATTTTTTGTAATATATTTATATGAAATTATTTCTTACATGTAATAAATTTAAATTTGTAATTGTGTAAGAAATCAATAAAAATATTATTATTATTATTATTATTATTATAATGAGGAAAGCAATATTCTCAATTTGGGAGGCGGGAATGGGTACCGCCGCCCCGGGAACCATTTATTAGATCACCAACACCTCTGCCATAGGTCACCCCAAGTGGTTCGCTACGTTTGGTGACTTAGCAGGAGTGCCCGAGTTCACGAGGGTAAGGTTTATCTAGGTCTTGGCGGCGGATGTTCTAGGCACACTGAATCCCAGATTCCTACCCAACCCTCATACCTTTTTCCTTCCCAGAACTTCCTCTCCTTCCTTTCCTTAAAAATACCCTCCACACAGCATCCCCAAAGATGATATAGGCCCTGAGGGAAATTATTTTCCTCAGGGCCTCCTGTGTTGACCTAATTTAAAAAAAAAATATTCGAATGCTCACCATAAATCAAATACTATTTACAGGTGTCCATGTTTTACATTTTTTAAATATGCTATAAAATAATACAGGGAGCATAACGGTCTGGTACATTAGTATGAAATTTTGAAATATCCTACTACTGACCCAGAAAACATCATTGTTTAAATTATTACTAGTTTTTTGAAGTAAGTTCTTTAAGGGCTATCAAGAGTAACCCAGATCGTTTTTTGGACGGAAGTAACATTATCGGAAATGACGTTTGATTAAAAGTAGATACTTGCTGGGTCGACGTACGTACGCATCGCTACACGTTGCGATGCGTGTGGTCAGTGTGATTCTAAAACATATATTTTCTATGAAAATATATGGTTGCTATATATCCCAGATATTGTTAGGCGTAGTTATGCCTACGTACGTCGACCGAGTATGTATCTACCTTTATATTTCATCATATCAACGTCGTAGATATGGCAACAGCCTAGCAACGAATAACAAAACGTCAAATCAAACGTCAGACGTCATTCATGTATCTTGTTTACTGATGTTTAAGGTAAGTTCAACAGGTTTTTGTTATGTTTTGTTGATTATTATATGATTTAACGAAAGATTTTAGATGAACATATTGGTTTGTCTTATTTATCTCTCTGAATTCAAGCTATTGAAGTAAAAAGTGGCAGAAGTGTGACAAAAAAATACTGTTGTTTATAATTCAAATGACTGAATCGCAGGAAAATTTTACATATTCGTCTATAATTAATTATAAACAAAAAAAAACAACGTAATCATGTTCCGCCGCCTAAAAAATTTAAGTTTTTATTTAGTTTTTAATCAAATAAGTTTTACTTCAACCGCGCGTAAAGGTTAGACTCACTCAATTTTTTTAACATTATAATTGCTTTTGTGGTGTTTATGAGCTGTACTATTATAATCTGAATATTTTACCAGATAGAGATGATACTTTTACATTAAACTGCATATTCAATTAAAATTTCGATTTTTCGGAGATGTCTGACTAATCAGGTAGACGAACGATATACCAGCGTATAAGTACAAAAAATCGAGGCCGTAAGTGCATTCGGTTGATATCCATACCAAATTATTAACGGTAATTTTGAAGTCGATTTTAGGTTTCAATTGGAAAATAATGCACGAAAAATTATAATTTTTGCAACAATTATAATTTCCGGGGGCCAACTGTTGGGGGAACAACTGTCGGGTCACAAGTCTAAATTCTCCGTCCTGTATGATTTCAACTGGAATATCTACTATGTACTGCTTTTACAGCATTATCAGCTCCTCTACTCAACTGCTAGAATCAAATCCATGTACCTATCACCTTTGTTAATTATGTATAATACCTACCTATAAATTGAAATGTAATAATATTATTTTATTTCACTACATCTATATTCTTACTTTTACTTATCTATTTCTGTATATCCAACTTAGTAACTGATATGATACTCAATTCCACTATCAATGTATATTTGTTAACATCCTATATAAGTTTATGTATTTTGTTACCTCAAATTTTTTCTTCTTTTTTATTTTTTCTCTTACCTTTGTAATGGCACTACTCCCCAATTCAAACACGAGAAATGTTTTTCTTTATTGAATTGGGTAGATTCGTTAAAAAACTATTTTTATTGTATTTAGCCAAAGAATTATGTAATATTAAAGACTTATGATTTTCTTTTGTAAAAAAAAAAAATTAAATCTAAAACCCAGATAATATGACGACCTCCGTAGTCGAGGGGCGAGGCTCTTCTGAATAGCAAGGAACTTCCCCAGCCAGCCAGGTGACTAGATCTAAATATCGACCTTCCTCTTCCATATCTCCCTCCCCTTTCCACTTACAACATTCCTCAATGGAGGGTGCCATAGTCTCACTGGTTCTTGTGAGGTATTCACATAAAAAAAAATGTTTTACGCCTCAACCTTTCATGGCATCTTAGCTTCATGGTTTCGACTTTGTTGGTTCATGGCTTCACGCTTTGTGACTTCATAAGTCCATGACATGACAACATGGGTTCAAAAATGGGCGCATACTGCAGCATAATGAATTATAATATTAGAATTTTTTTTTATATTAACTCCACACAGGGGGCTCTGAGGAAAAAAAATCCTTCAGCGCCTATTTCATCTTTGGAGATGCTGTGTGGAGGGTCTTTTAAGGGATAGAAAGGAGAGGAAGTTCTGGGAAGGAAAAGGGTTTAAGGGATGGGTAGGAATCTGGGGATCAATGTGTCCAGGAGTGACGGACATGTGAATCTATCCTGGCCACTGCGGTGCAAGGCGTTGGGTCGAGAGAGTCCCGGCCGGGAAGAATAACAGTTCTCCCTCAACCAGTCTCTCCCGATCCGGCCTGCCAAGCAGTTGGTGGGCAGATGCATCCGCTGCCAAGACCCGGACAAACCTCACCCCGTGAACCCGGACACCCCTGCTAAGTCACTAAACGAAGCGAACTTTTTAGGGTGACCTGTGGCAGAGGTGTTGGTTGTCCAATAAATGGTTCCAGGGGCGGCGGTACCCATACACGCCTCCCAAATTTAAATCATATTTGGTCTCTGATGGCTATTGTTCTATTTGGCTCTGATGCGAAAATTGGTGTGGTAGAACAGTCGCAGTTTGATAAGTGATAGGTCCAAAAATTGCAGGGCCTAGGTCATCTTTGGGGATGCTGGTTAGAGGGTCTGCTTATGGAAAGGAATGAAATGAAGTTCATTACCCAGGAGTGAAGGACGTATGAATCCATCCCTCCTGTGGCTCAAGGCGATGGGTCGAGATAGTCCAACTGGAGAGGTCTAGGTTGGGTCTCGCTAAACCAGTCTCTCCCGATCCGGCCCGTCACGCAATACGTGGGAAAACGCGTTCGCCGCCAATATCTAAACAAACCTCACCCCCGTGAACCCAAACACCAAATAATGGGATCTATAGTAAGCTACTTTAGAGTTCATTATCGCATGACCTTACCGCAACAGATAGAACCTTGTTATTCCATAGGGTCGATATGTCAAATAGTTATTCAGATCGGATATCGGTACAGTTACTGCCATCTGCGTTTGCTTTTATTTTGAAAGGGTTCTCGCCTTCGCTAGAATAGTCTGTAATAACCTGCCACAACAGTCAAAGCAGTTTCACTTCATCCGCGCGTAAGACTACCTCTTTTTTAACTTCATCCGCGCGTAAGACTACCTCTTTTTTAACATAATTTTTAATATGCTGTTTTATTAACTTTGTATAACGATGTACGTGTCCAAAATTTCATCAAAATATCATAATAATGCTTTAAGGGGTGGGAAAAGGGGAGGAGGGCGGTTTTAAATGTAGACAGCATATTTTGAAAGTCAAGTGTGCAAAATTGCATCAAGCTCGGAATAAAACTGTACAAATTCACATAGCCCCCCGCCTGGCTGCCCGCCCCAGGCTCTCCCGCCACAAACAAACACCCCTTTATAACATTTATTAGAAGATAGATTTGCATGTAGTTAACTTTATCCTTTGTGTTCAGGCACACAGAAAAACTGAAAAAAAAAAAAACGCCGGACAATAAATGAGTACGATATGCGATCAGTGTTCAAAAAAAATTAACGAGTGTGCTTTAGACCACACGACTGAAGTAAAACCTGTGCGCGCGCACTGCTCTCTCTTGCTCCTACAGTGTGATAAAGACAATAGGCCTGCACTGTATCTTAGATATTCGAAACGTAACTGGAGATGGAGAACTATGAGAGAAAGACAGAAAGAAAATGTGTGCTCGCACCTCTCTCTCTTGCCCCTACAGTAATATACGAAACGTAACTCTCTCTCTTTCTATCTTCATTAACTTATATCTCCCTCTCAACTTCACGATCACGCTTTTCGTAACGCTCTCGTCACGCATTCACCAGCTTACTGCCCAAGTCAAGCGTGCGTGAATAAGTTTTACTTCAAAAATATATGGTCAAATCTTAAACCAGTATACGTACTTTAGAGAGGATGAAGGTCCAAAGCAAAGTCCCGTGGATTTTGTCCAAGGCCGTTTTCTATTTCAGGAAATAAGTCGAAGAGCTTGCTTACACGAAATGCACCTTTCTCCGATTCCAAACCATTGAACAAGATTAAATTAAAATTACAAATTAATTATTATATTCGTCGGTATTTCGCCACTCGTACAATATGAGGCACGTGGAAAGTTCGTAAATAATGTGTTCGTACACGTCGTTGAGACAAACCCATTACCGATTTCAACTATGCCAAAATATGTAAATGCGAAATATCTGGCCAATGATTCGTAGGTAGCCACCTACACACTTCTGTGGGAGAAGTGATAGACAAATTATGGCTGGAAATAATAATACACTGAATAGCTACGGAATCAGCATTAGAGCTGCCTCGACAACACGAATCTGCTTGTGTTTTACGCAACAATATTGTGATCAAGAACTTGTCATTTTCAACATTGTATCAACAACACAATCCTGAGATCCTTGGAAGTTTGTATTCAAAACAAATATTGGCTTTCACAGCTTGAAGTATATAGTAAGCGCCAAACTTTAATGCCTACCTGACGTTGATACAGAAATCGTCGCATCAGGCGAGTTTAAAGTACGAAGAGCGGCATATCCCCCCGCCCACCGCGCCTTTCTCGGTTGCACGTATTTTATGCATCTTTCTCTATCGCTTACAGTCATTGCAAAGCCAGTAAAGTGACTGTACCTGCGCGTGAATGGATTGTATCAAGTTCATGTCGGCATTTAAATTTGGCGCGTACTGTAACTAATGTTTTTTAAATAATCTTTGTAAAGGACCTTCATTAACACCATTAAAAAATATATACATAAAAATTATTCTGTCACAGCTTTATTCCAACTTGTTTCATATCATGAAAATTAAATGTGACCATAAATTTGTAGTTTTGTAGATAATACCAACCATAATACTAAACCTGCGTATAAAACAATCTATGTAATTCTATTTGTATTATAATCTTATTGTTAATTTTTTTTTTTTTTTTTTATCTTTAAAGTGTTTTTCTTTATTTATTTTCAGCTTTCTATTAATTTTTATATTTGTATTTTTTTTTATTTATCCTTAAATATGTTTTTTTTTCTTTTCTCATGTTTTATTATTTATTATCGTAGTTTTTATTAACTGTTTCTATAAAATAGTATTTTTTAGTTCTTATATGTATTTTGTATGACTACCACAACACGGGCATTAGCCTAGTACGGTTGTTTAAAAAAATGTCATAAAAATGTATTAAATATACAGGGTGTAGCAGGACGTACCCGAGAGATTTTAACCAGTGATTCCTGAGCTTATTTGGATATAAAATGTAAATGAAATTTTTGTCTCCGGTGACTTTTGTGATTTTTTTTTTTCAATTTTTTTTTCGCAAAATCAAACAAAAAAATAATTTTTTCGGATCTCGTCACTGATCACTCGGCCGAATAACCGCCCAGCCTCTTAACCCGCTCCCAACTGTCGGACACTTACTGTTTTTTATGTTTTTGTAAAAAAAAAATACATCAAAAATGTCGCCGGAGACCAAAATTTTAATTACATTTTTTACCTCAAATAGCTCAGGAATCGCTGGTTAAAATCTCTCGGGTACATCCTGTTATACCCTGTATAAAAAAAATTAAAAATTGGTGTGGTCAAGAACTTGCCATTTAAAACATTCAATTCATTAGAAACATTGGAATTCTGTTACATTCAAGAAATGGGGAACTTTGTATCCTATTCATAATAATTATGTATAATTGTATAACTTTGCACAATGTAATCACCTGTATGTAAAATCTTTTTCTTATTAATAAATAAATAAATAAATAAAAAAATAATATGCTTCTTCAATAATCGCAAATTTACTTTGTGGCGTCATTTAATTTTACGTTTAACCTAACAAAGAAACCGTGAGTTTTGTAACATATCTAATGGAGCATACAAAGTTATTTTTTTGTTCATTAAAATAAATAATATGCCTTTTGCAACAATATATTATTTTAGAAATATTTATTATTTTAGGCGAATGTCGCGGTAAAGTCATTTATAATTTTCAACATTCAATCCGGTTTTTTCATACCTGCAAATTATTACAGCTCTCCACCGGCCGGTTGTTCCGATGTATGCAAAAAAATATCGTCAAAATTCTGGTTTTGTTTTATATTGCAAAGTTTCTTTACAATATACGTTGGTATTCCCCAAGACAAGACAGTAGTCCATATTATGTGACTGGATTGAGAAAGTCGTGTGTTGATTTTTAACATATTAAAATGAAGAATTAAAAAAGTCCAATGATATATCATGCATGTTTTCGGTGTAATATCAATAATTGAAATCTTACATACTCTCTCTCTCTCTCTCTCTCTCTCATCTCTCTCTCTCTCTCTCTCTCTCTCTCTCTCTCTCTCTCTCTCTCTCTCTCTCTCTCTCTCTCTCTCTCTCTCTCTCTCTCTCTCTCTCTCTCTCTCTCTCTCTCTCTCTCTCTCTCTCTCTCTCTCTCTCTCTCCGATGGCGCTACAGCCCATATCGAGCTTTGGCCTCCTGCAACTTTCGCCTCCAACTCCTACTGTCCTCGGCGGCTGACTTCCAGTTTGTTATCTGGAGAAGCTGTGCTGCATCTCCCCTTATCTCGTCTTCCCATCTCAGTCTGGGTCTTCCCACTTTTCTCCTTCCACCTGGGTCTCCAGTCATAATTCTTTTTGGGACGCGTGTATCTGGCATTCTCTGAACATGCCCAGCCCACCTCAACCTGAGGAGTCTCATATGGGCTGAGATGTTGGGGGCCTGATATATATCATACAGTTCTTTGTTGTGCCGGATGCGCCACTGTTCCCCCTCTTTCACGGGACCACATATTCTCCTCAACACTTTTCTTTCAAAGGTATCCCAGCATTTCAGCCACCTTTGCCGTCAGTGTCAGCGCCTCACATCCATATGCCAATACAGTGGTCTTATATATGGTTACTTTGGTTTTCCTGTGGACGCTACGTGACATAAACACTGGCAGCAGAAAGAAGTATGTTTTGTTGACTGCTGTGATTCTCCTTCTGTTTTCTGCTGGATCCTCATTGTTCTCTGTTAGACTGGAGCCCAAGTAGATGAATTGATCGACCACTTCGTTTGAGTAGTTGTCTTTAAATTTTGCACTACTTCTTCTTCTATGTAAAGGGCTTCTGCTCTGTATCATCATTTTCGTTTTGTCAACATTAATCCGCAGTCCTACTTCCTTAACGTTTTCGTATACCAACAAATTATTCTTACAGTTTCCCGCCAATAAACATTGAAACTCTGTTAATTTGTTCGTAAGAACTTCAGTCCCGTTTTTACGAATAAAATGATCGTATTTTAGAATGACATTTTTCTCCGTGTGGCATAGAACCACTGGCTCCGGGCACGTTCATCTTGGTAATGTAATTACTCGTGCTTAGTAATATACTATCAGACTAAATAATATGCCTCCAGTCGAGTAAGAAACGAAAGGTAGCTAAATTACAAGCACAGGTTAAACATCAAAGAAATCGTAAAGTTCACCCGACAAAGCCGGAGAATGTTTTTTTGTTCGTCTTGGATTTTTAAGGTTAAGGTTAAGAGAGCATTCTATAAACACTGAAAAGGTTAAATAATATGTGGGCGAATCCATTAAAACATACAAACTTCCGAACGAATGGATATTCGTAGAGTGTATTTAAGATTTCATTTTTTATTTATTTAAGGAAGTAGGACTGCGGATTAATGTTGACAAAACGAAAATGATGATACAGAGCAGAAGCCCTTCACATAGAAGAAGAAGTAGTGCAAAATTTAAAGACAACTACTCAAACGAAGTGGTCGATCAATTCATCTACTTGGGCTCCAGTCTAACAGAGAACAATGAGGATCTAGCAGAAATCAGTCCCGTTTTTACGAATAATATGATCGTATTTTAGAATAACATTTTTCTCCGTGCACCCGGAGTGATAAAGTAGGGGGGAAGAGAAATAACCCCGCTATTCATTATTATTTGGTCAGTGAATACAGCTAAACCCATTTCGTTCAGTATAATACACGTTACTCTGAATCGTGCAGGAAATAAACCGTATTATTTTATTTTTTGATTATTTGGCAGGGCATGGGTACCGCCGCCCAGGAAAGCATTTATTGGATAACCATCACCTCTGCCAAAGGACATCCCCAAGTGGTTCGCTACGTTTGGTGACTTAGCAGGGGTGCCCGGGTTTATGGGGTGAGGTTTGTCCGGGTCACGGTGTTGGATTCATCTGCCCACCAGCTGCGTGGCAGACCGGATAGGAAGAGACTGGTCGAGGGAGACTTTTTTTACCTCCAGCAAGGACTCCCTCGGAACATCGCCTTACACCGCAGTGGGAGGGAAGGATTCATACGCCTGTTACTCCCGGAGACACTAACCCCCAGATTCCCACCCACCCTCATACCTGTTTCTTTCTTAAAACTTTCTTTCCTCAAAAGATCCCAAAAGATGACACAGGCACTGAGGGGAATTATTTTTTTAAAGCCCCCTGGGTGAAGCTAATGTAAAAAAAACGAAACTATCAAGAGGGTATTACCAGAGAATACCGGATATTAGTCCTTTTTAAATCAAATTCTAGACGTACTGACTCTTTTTTACAAAAAAAAAAAAATAGATTTTGAAAGATTTTTATTTTATCTGGAACACGCAGTTTAAAAATTTTGAAAAACTAAGTGTATTTTTAATATTACATACTAAGGTTATACCGATGGCCGTCGGCAGATTTGTTCAATTTTCAAAAGATAGATTCTATTAAACAACACAAATTTCAAATCATATAATCATACAACTAAATAAAACAATACATAAGCGAATCAACACAGTTTTCAGAATTATAATTTTAGTTTAATTAAAATAATTAAATAAATCCGAGGATCTGTTTTGTGACAACAATACCTCAGATTTTCCATTTATTTAAGGTCTTACAAACTAAAATATTTCAATTTTTTTTACACGCTTATTTTGTTTAGACATTATTAAAAAATCATAAATACTCATATAAATCAAAAAATACTGACAAGAAGTACCTACACGATATTCAATAATTTATCATCGTGAGTTTTGAGCACTTTTATTGCTTACTTAAATGTAGCTATATATTGAAATAAGTTTTGAATGAAATAATTTAATTAAAAAAATTTGATATGGGGGAATAATCGATCTTTATCATTGGAACCTCCCTGTACAGTTGCAATCATTTTTAAACTTTTGTTCTCAGCCGCTGGTCAATCACTCTTAAGAGGATACCCGGCGGTGATTTTTCCATACAAACGTATTCCCTATTTATCTCTCTGGATTTTAACCCTAGAGAAAATATTGTTTTTGCATAAAATAGATATCAACTACTAGCGTGTCGGTACTTTTTGTTTTTTTTGATAAGTTACTTTTTATAGAAGTTATGACCTTCCAAAAATCAATAAAATTGACTGGTTTAAACGCCGTCAAAAGATGTTCAGTATACAAACCAGACAATGTTTTTTAAAAAAAAGCAAAACGTACAGACATAGAATAGTTTTTTCTTATGTAGTTGGTAAAAAAAAAATTGAAAATCAGTCCACTTTTGGAGGAGAAAAGTGGGGAATACAAAACCTCCATTTTAGTTAGGTGTCAGTGCATTGTCCCTTTCGCTCAATATCCGGTGGAGTAAGAGCAACAGTGACAGCAATATTTTAGTAAAATCTATTTCTGCACCACCGGGTATCATCTTAACAAACAAAATAAACATACATTTTATTTGCGCTCCCCGGAATTCGATCAGGCGATCTCTGGATTCGGTGCTGAAACCACCAAGGTCGTCAATGTAATAACAACGTAATAACCACTTTACCATAATTTTATTATGTTCCTCGAGCATTCCGGCGCGTGCTTTAATCAACAAATCCCATCGACCGAGTATGTTTGTAAATCGATAGCTGATCCCTAATAAATGTCCGATTGATTAAATGGTAACCTAATCGAGTCACGCCATCGGGTTTGATGCGATAGATGCAATTTGTGGTCGGGCTCTACCACCTCTAACTCTACCTATACTTCTACCTCTACCTCTACACTGGTGTGGCCACTGGGACGTGTACTATTAGCTTGGTCCGGAACATAATATTAGGGCGTTTACATTTCACATCATTGCCGACAAACCGGGCGTTTAAGAGGTAATATCCAGCAATCCATTATTCCGTTTTTGTTAACAGAGCTGCGCGCGGATGTTTTTACAACCATGAAGCTAAACGGTATTAGTTTTAAATTTAATGTAAAATGTTGTCATTAAGAGCGGCGCGAAAACCGAACCTCGCACGGCCGCATCTCAGCGGCTAATGAATCGCGAGAATTTATGTCTCGGAACTGCCATAAAAATGATCAAACGGGAGATGGTATATGAATGAAAATTATTTACTTCTGAAAATTATTTTTTGTAAATAATTTATAATTTTCCAATAATGTCTAAACAAAATAAGTGTGTAAAAAAAATCTGAAATATTTTAGTTTGTAAGACCTTAAATAAATAGAAAAACTGAGGTATTTTTGTCACAAAACACGTTCTCGGATATTTTTTAATGATTTTAATTTGTCTAAAATTTAAATGTTGAAAATTGTGTTGACTAGATTATATAATGATTTATTTTGTTGTATGATCAAATGATTGGAAATTTGTGTTGTTTAATAGAATCTATCGTTTGAAAATTGAACAAATATGTTAACAACCAACGGTATAACCTTAGTATATTATAAATACACTTAGTTTTTCAAAATTTTAAAACTGCGTGTACCAGATAAAATAACAATCTTTAGAAATCAATTTATGTTTTTTTGTAAAAAAGAGTCAATACGTCTAGAATTTTATTTAAAAATGACTAATTTCCGGTATTCTCTGGTAAAACACGCTTAAGCTTTAACATTTGTTTCTTTCACAATTGTGTGTAAAATTACCTTATTAATTTGCCGCGTACAGATCGACGACCCCGAAGAACAATGTCGGATGTACGATTTTATAGTTTTGCAGTAGAGCTGTTTAATGTTTTTTTTCTACATTTTTACTTTTTTTGAGATCAAGATCTAGCACACAAGAAAAATATATAAAGCAATAAGAAGTAAAACTTAAGTAAGACAGAAACAAAAGTGCAAATTTTATAATGCCAGAACTTAACGCTCAAGAGAGAAAGCCGAACGCTGCCTCGCCGTGTCTTCCCCGGGTATCCCCGACTCTTATCGCGCATTTCTGTTTCCGCAGAAATTCGACGGATGCCTATTTACAAAATTGTTTCTAGATCGAATATTTCAATAGTACCTACCTACATATCGCGAGTGTGTTCCCATTTCGATAGATGTGGTTCTTTTGCCGACCTCTGTGACATCAGCTTTGAGATATGCCTAGGTATAATATTATTCTCGGCTTCTGAGGAAAGGTCAGCCTATATAATGTTATATTATTATTTTATTATGATGGTGGGCACGCATGTATTTCCTTGATTATAGAGTGATGTCAAAACAAACACATATAAAATATCTGCAAAAAAGATTGTTAGATTTTATTATTGGATGTTTCTAAATAAAAATTTATTTTATGACAACCGGGTAGGGCGGGGTTAGTTGAACATGATTTTTCTAAATTAACCCTAGACTCAAAACTCTTATACATATTTTTATTTTATTTTTTTTTTTTTTTATTTTTAAGTTAGTTTTATTATCTGGCTTTAAAATGATATTTATGAATTGATGTAATATTTTGACCTTATGCAAGATATTTTAATTTTCATGGAAAAGGAGAAATGGTTCAACTTGCCTCATAAATGAGGCTATTTGAACCAACCAACGGGCTTGTTGAATAATATAATGTCAAATATTTATTATCATTCACACTCATGGTTTAACTAAACAAATTAAGTTATTAAACTAAATTTATTGAAATAATGAAGGAATACATAGCAATTTGCATAGCATCCCTAATTGACAACCCGAAAAAAATGCTGATAGTGGAAGCAAGTATTTGATGAGCCACGATTCATCTTTTTTGAGGGTACGCGTCTAGAAAGTTTATAAAATCGATATGGTTAATGTGTTGAATAGCGAAATAAATATATATAAATACATGTCAGAGTTTTTCATGTACAATTACAGTAAGATATCGGAATGGGGCTAGTTAAACCAAATGGTTCAATCAGCCCCACCTATGTTTTATTACAAATTTTGTCGGATAACTCATATACCACTAAATGTAATACAATTATAGATACAATTGACGTGTAAAGTTAATTAAACACAAATTTAAAAAATACTTACCTTCATTTGGTACCTTTTTTCCTTGGTATCTATTTTCAAAAATGCAGTCCAACATCTTTTTTACTTTTACAAAAATCACCCAAAACATCCGTTTACACGCTAAATCACGCTATTTGATGCGCCTAAATAATGCTTGGTGGGTCGATCCCCACACTTCTAGCTTGATAGAACATGTTCGGCCTTTTTTTAGTCTTTAGGTTTCCAAGATATTGGCGTGGCCCAACAAGCCCTTTGGTTCAACTAGCCCTGCCCAACCCTACCTATTTTTTTTAAAGTAAAATCTTTAGGTGCATTACGACCAAGTCATTTTTCGACAGAAGTAACAATTTAAATCGGAAATGACGTTACAATTCGAATATCGGTACATTTACTGCCATCTGTGTTTGTGTATCTGTTGTGCTGGTACTTGTCAAAACGGACGTTTTTATTTGTCTATTTTCCAACCTTTTTATTTTATATTTCATCATATTAACGTCGTAGGTATGGCAACAATGAGTGCGATGCCTGTCAGCGAACTACAAAACGTCAAAGCAATCTCAAACATCAGACGTCATCAGTTTATTTTTGTTTACTAATTTATAAGGTAAGTTCAACGGGTTTTTGTTGTGTTTTGTTGATTATTATATGATTTAACTAAAGATTTTAGTTGAACTTATTAATTTGTCCTATTTTTCATAATGAATAAGGGAAGATGGTTGCCTGATTTTCTGTAAAGACAAGTGTGAAATCTTGATGAATATTGTTCACCAGTATAAGCAAGCGCAATTCAATTCTTCAACAGTTAAATAAGTTTTACTTCCACCTCGCGTAAACGTATGGTGGGAGTCAGCATGTGTCGCGAAACCTGGACCTGGTCCGGAAGCTGTCTGCCTCTCAGCATACGCTGTTTCATATAAGTCCATATATTACATAACAAATTCTGCACGTGCGACCCATGCAGACCCCCAGCTTTTCGCCGACCCTATAGGTTAGACGCACTCAATTTTTTTCAATTTAAATTTCGTTACCCCAAAAGGTAACACACGTTAGTTGCTAAATTTGCTATTTGCCGACGGTATGTATCAATACACGTGTCGTTTAAGTGAACAAGGGTAAACACTGTCAGGATATAGGCCTATTTTCTTTATATATTTTTTTATCTGATTACCGAAAATCCCCAGTCAGTTGGACTGTGGCATCCCCAATTAGGGATATATATGGTGAGGCTAGAGGAAGAGGTGATTGGAAACAGACGAGACTAGTTAATCATATTAACTGGTCACTAAACACGGCTAACGGCATTTCAAGCAACGTTCGATTCTGTTTGGTGGTGTTTCAGCGGGGAAGTTACTGATAGAATCTTTTTTTTTTTTTTTTTTTTTATTTAATATTTAAAGTTTTTATTACAACAAATACACAATTTTTACATTTTATACAGTGGTAAAATAGTCGATAAGAATAGCTTTTCCTCACCATAAAGAGACAAGGCTCTTGTGTTTGGTGAGGGAATTTTAGTTCAATTATATTTCAATTATACAATATCATGTTTGAAAGTAAATACATTATACAATATGGCAAAAAACAAGGCATAATTAAGAAATTGCAAGATTTATCAATAAAGGATATGAAAGAAATAATAATAATAGTGAGATATAGACTCTTATAGTTGTTTTAGGTATTTTTTTAATTTTTGCTGAAATTCCTGAATATTTTCGATAACTTTCAGATATAATGGTAGTTTATTATAATATGTTATACCTACATAGAGATAAGTATTTTGTGTGTGCTTTGTACTAAATTTAGGGATTTTGATAGTATTCTGATATCTTGCTGATGAATATCTACCGCTGGTACTTCGTAAAAATTAGATTAATTACAATACAAATGCCCATAAATTGTTTCTATCAAATTCTTATAAAATTGTACGAAAAAAATATAAATAGTAAAATTTCTAGAGATAAAGAAAAAAACTGCTCTCTCTTGCTCCTACAGTATTTATAAAATTGTTCAAGAACGAATAGAAATTACGAATAATCTTAATTCACTGGCTATAAGAGGAAGAGAGAAAGAACATGTTCGTGCGCACTGCTCTCTCTTGCTTCTACAGTGTGATACAGCCTGTTCGCTTCGCCCGTAACGCATTACACTTTTCTTAACGCATTCGCCAGCTTACCCGCCAAGTCAAGCGTGCGTAAAGAAGTTTTACTTCAAAAACTTTGCTTGCAAGGAAGCACATCATTTTAATTCAAAATTAATGAAATGCCTAGCTTTAACCACTGCCACAAAATAAGTTTGCCGTGTTTGAAGAAGACATAAGTTTACTTATATTCTACCTCAAATACGTAAATTTTTAAATAATTCCCTTTGATAAATCTTTGCAATTAATGATTGCAGTAAAGTTATTATAATGGTTTAAAAAGTTTTTTGTAAAAATATTTCCTTCATTTTATGAAGAAATCATGTATTAAAATGAATGAAATACAATGAATTCTCACGAACGTACAAGAAAGAAGAAAGTAGTAACTACAAATTGGGCGAGTGTGGGTGGTATCGATTTGGATTGTATCCATGAATGCTTTCAAAATCGTGGCACGAGTAGGTAGGAACGACTTGATTCAATGAATAACATTCTTCGTGGTCATGTAATATAAATAATATGTACAAATATGCAAAATTATAATAGAAAATACCATTTAGAACGACGTTCAAGCCATTTTTGGACGATAACTGTAATAATTACTAGCATAGTAAGTTGTCTAACCCCAAATTTGTACAAAGGATAAAGAAGATAGATGCCACAGAAATCTTATGTTTTTTTCAGCTGAAAATGGAAACAGCTACTGTTATGAAACATTTGTCCAAGTGCATGAAAGAGACAACAGAATATGAATGAAATAGTATGATAGTTTTTTAGAAAATATTACATTTAACGACAACAGGTAAACCTTATTAGAAAAGTAAATTTCTTGTGTAAATTCGTTTGTGTGTTCCGTGTCCAGTCAATTCAGTCAATATAGTAACCATATTAAATAGTACATTTTTTGAACAGGCTTTTCACCAGGGTTCGCATGAGAATATTAATAAAAATAAATAAAATATATGATTACTCCTCCATCAGAATTTCAAGTCCCGTCACTCCACATTATTTATAAAAAAATAACACTTTTACAAATCCACAAATATTGTTTCAACAATGATAGCTTAATACCTTTTTCGAACAGCAAGAGACCAAGTATTCTTGGCTCTATAACTTTCCCGCGTAGTAATACCACCACAGCCCAACAATTTTTAAATATTTTGGAGTCCAATGGTTTAACCAATTACCCCTTAACTTGAGATTGGGAACTAATTTTAAAAATCAAAAGTTCAATAAAACACTATATCAATAGCATATTACAATCATTATTAAAAAAATGCGCTTTTGATCACATTCCCAGATTACGAATAACCTGACAATATTTGAATTCCTGCTCCTCCCGTAAATGTAAGCGGACATGTTGCCTTTTCGATGATGCAGGACTTAGCCAGCAGAGGATTAAACCTTTGACGCCTTGTCCCTCTCAGCCACTAACGCACTAATTATTTTTATTAAATGTTCCATAAGCCGCCGCACTTTAAGGCACAGATTATGGGAATTATACTTCATTTCAACAATTACTACAAGAAACAACTATTTACGATCATAAAATAGGTTATAAGGTTCTTATTTTGGGAAAGTAATAATTCTTAGCCCAAATGAAACAAATACTTTGTATTAAACCACTTTAATAATCATAATAATAATAATAATCATTTTTTATTGATTTCTTACACAATTACAAATTTAAATTTATTACATGTAAGAAATAATGTCATATAAATATATTACAAAAAATAGAATAACTTTAATAACTTTCCCAATCTTTATTTTATTTATATTGGTCGACCGGTTTCGTTTGAACTCAACCTTCCTCAGGACAATAATATATAAACTTTTAGTATATTTAAACGTGTGAGACAAAGTGTTTGCTTTCTGCGATAATTTAATAATTCTTAGTTTGGAAACAAAACTTCGCAAATGTCAAATCTATACAAAAAAAAAAAATGGCGACAAAGGAAACGTTTTATATAGGAAATTTTCAATCTATATATGTTCATTCAATGAATAAATGTGATAAGTATAATTTAAAAAAAATGTAGCAAAAAAACAAAAATAAATAAATCTATTAATAAGGATGCGAACTAAACATATTGAAAACTGAGATTATTTCACTCGCGATATAATGCACCCTATATGAATGGGACATGCTGTAAGATTTCCAATAATATTATTTTACAACCATAATATAAACTTGCTGTCCTTCCGTTGGTGATAAGACAAAGGGCTGTTCCTCACCGGTGAAAGTGTATACCGATGCACAAATATATTCAATGCTAAGCTTTTTTATTGCTTTCATCTCTCGATGTTTTACCTATACGTTGCATTACTCATGGTAGAGCCTAGACGGTGTTAGCGCAACACGGCTTGTGCTCCCCAAATCCCATTGAAAACGTTAAGATTACAATTTTCTAAATAGAAACGCAGCTGTTACTAATTAATCATTAGACGGTTTTATTATTCATACGCTGCATAATCATATAATAAGGTAACTGAATCACACATTGTTGTTGTTGGAAAACACGAATTATTCGGAATCGCGGTCACTTTCTAGCGTGATTCCGAGCGACGAAGAATTGATTCCTTTTGATCTGATGAAGTGGGAGAAAGTAAAGTAGTGAGTAGTGACGTCACAGCGATCTGCGCCCATCATCGGGCAGATTTCATTGAGGGGCTTTCTCCCGAAACGTTCTCGGCCGCCATATTACATTTAGTGGACATGGCCGACTGCGGAGCGGAGCAAAGCGAAATCACTGCAGGCGCCATCTTACCATGGAATTATTAAAACAAACCATCAATTTTCACGCTCAGGTGCCTTGATCATGGCTGTGCTATCGCTATACTGCGTGGAATATGTAAATGGGGTGAAACGAAAGTAACAACTACTACTTATAATTGGTGTTTTTTGTACTATTTTAAGTAACCATGTTAAAAAAAAAAGGTAAATGTTCCACAAGCCGCCGCACTATTATTTGGCACAGATTTTGGAAACTACACCGCGTTTCAACTTAATTACTTGAAACCATCAATAACGTTTGGATAGATGGTAAAAGAAGCATTGAAATTCTATTTAACACTTTGTTGCTTGACATTATACCTAATGAAACAAATACTTTGTATTAAACCACTTTATTGTAATTATATTTGTCGACCGGTTTCGGGTGAACTCAACCTTCCTCAGGACAATAATATATAAAGGTTTAAATATTAATGGTTTATATATTATTGTCCTGAGGAAGTTGAGGAGTTCAACCGAAACCGGTCGACTAATATAAATAAAATAAAGTGGTTTAATACAAAGTATTTGTTTCATTTGGGCTAAGAATTATTACTTACCCACATATTACTTTCCAAAACTAAGAACCTTATAACCTATTTTATGATCGTAAATAGTTGTTTCTTGTAGTAATTGTTGAAATGAAGTATAATTCCCATAATCTGTGCCTTAAAGTGCGGCGGCTTATGGAACATTTAATAAAAATAATTAGTGCGTTAGTGGCCGAGAGGGACAAGGCGTCGAATGGTTTAATACTCTGCTGGCTAAGTCCTGCATCATCGAAAAGGCAACATGTCCGCTTACATTTACAGGAGGAGCAGGAATTCAAATATTGTCAGGTTATTCGTAATCTGGGAATGTGATCAAAAGTGAATTTTGTTATCATTTCTGTGGCATTACGACAAAAGTTCATATGTCACTTTTTTGTCAAATTTGTTTTATTCTTACATTTCATATAGAACAGTTCTTGCAGTGGGGTGGCAAAACTTCTTATTTTTATCAATATCCCATTCATTAGAAGAGATTTTCTTGATATGTCAATTTCTAAAAGGATGAGCAATCAAAATATCGCAATATTACATAATATATATATATATATATATATATATATATATTGTTTTTTGCCTTCACACACATACAGAAATATTGTTAATTTATTAAATCAACTTTTGGCAACACATCTTTTTCGTAGAAACTTAAAAAACTTGTCAAAGAATTTAATATAAAAAAATATGGGTTCAAACCGGACTAACCAGATTTTGGTTTAATGATATATCCAACTTAACTTCGCGAGATTTATTAGAGAAGGAACTGTGCAGGTGGAGGCAAAACATGATAAGTCACAAATCTAATTTTTAACATAATATAACTGCACACATAAACTAGTCAAATGTGCAATACCTGTCTTCATTATTGGATATTTATAGCACAAATTACTTAATTAGGATTTTGAAAATATCTTTTGATGATTAAATTTGATATATTTTCCTCTCCTTTAAAATTCGGTAAATTAGACATAACAACTTTTGCCATAACGAGACATATTTATGAATGTGTAGATATTTAAAAACTTCTAATATAATATATTAATAATCATATTATTTATTTATCGACCAATATAAAAAAAGCCTGGATTAACCTCATGAGCTTAAGATTATGCTTTTATTTTCGCATAAATGATGTGTTTATGAATTTGAACTAACTGTTAGGATTATCTTATTAATTTGCATAAATTATTTTGTTTATAAACAATTATTTTCGTGTGGTCAAAATAAGTCATATTTATACCATAAAAAAATATTATAAAATCTGTTTCTTTAAAATCATTGCGTTTTATATTTTTAAAATTTTCACTGCCAAAAAAAAAGATTGTTTGAGGGGAAAGGCAGGGTCAAATATTAGAAATAAATCGAAAGAAGTAGTAAATACTGGTCATCGATAAAAAATGTTTTTTTTTAATTACTTTTTAAACAGAAATTATATTAATGATATTATTGACTGCATTTTAATTGAAAAAAGTTTGAGGTTGGCACAAAGTACATACGTGTTGACCTGTTGGCAAAGTCCACACATCACAACATCTTGCAAAAGTAATGGAGAACCAGTCTATGAGGCTATGACTCACAACAACGAATTGCTCTTCTGTTGAAAACACTACACCAATATTGGCCAATTGGATGACCTTCGTGATGGCACCTTGTTCCACTGCCCGTGGGTTCAAAACCCGGCGAAGTGTGTATACACTTTTCGAGTACCTGCTCGAAGTGCAATTTCGCATTTGGTTGGAAATTTAATAATGGTTTTTTTTCTTATTATTAGACATGGCACGATCAAGTGAATCAGATACTTGAGTCGGGCTATGTCAAGAGTCAGAATAATAGTAGAGCATGTATGATAAGATGTATGAATGTGAATGAGGCGAGGAGTGTATGCCAAGACCGAGTTGTTTGGCAGTCCGTCCTCTCTGCCTACCCCTGCGGGGAAACGGCGTGATGGTTAGTTAGTTAGTTAGTTAGTTATTTTTCTTTAATTACACACTAAGTTCGGTTTTGTTATTTATTATTTTTCGTAATTTTTCTTCAGTGTTCTGTTTTTTCATGGAATCTCTGTATGGAAACCGGATAAAACAGAACACTACAAAATATTAGGTTGTGTTAGGTGCTTGTTCCATTAACACGATTTGTGGCATCATCTGGAACAAATATATCTTCTTACAAATCCGCACATTTCTTCTGCTTACAATTTTTAGTTTAGCTACGATTTTATTTTACCAAATTTGATGGTAAAAATAAATATTAATTGTAATCATAGACCCAGATAACAATAAAACCCAGATTTTTTTATTTCTCTCTTTACTGAAGTGACTGAAAGAGAAGCTCTTTCCAGATTAGGTAATGCAATTACGTTTTAGACTTATTATTATTTATTCACTAAGGAGACGTTTATTTGCAAATTATTGAAACAACGGAAACTTTTAGTGACTCAGAGGTAAGAGAAGTTCTCCCCCGAAGGTTTTACAAGTGGAAAAGTACCGTGGAAGAAGCGCTGAAAGAAATCGTCCGTAAAATACACTTTAATGGGATGCGTCTTAAATGGAGTGACGGCGCGTGGCGTGCGCTTTTCATGTAAATGAATCGCAGTGACGTTTTACGAATGCTAATGAACTCGTGAATATGCATTGTTGTTCCAGCGATAGCTAGGGGGAATAAAAGGGTGTTTTAATTTTATGTCAGCTAAGCCATTATCTAATGTGGGTCACATCTGGATTACAAGCCATTTTCTTTTATCGTCGAAATTTGTTACGCGCTTTGTCATGCTGGGTGTTGGGTTCGAAAGCAACGGGCACGTAAGTCTTCTTACCGCGTTCGTGCAGAGCCACAAAAAGAGAAACCTCACGTTATTTTTGTGAATTCCATTCTGTGCCTACAATTATTAGAATATGAATATAAAAAATCAATTTTCTTTCTCTGTTTCAATGTGGATTGGAAGTTTGCAAACAAAATGCATAACGAGTTATTTGATTAGATTTTTTTTTATCTGATACCGCACAAAAACTCCAACTGACCGGAGTCCGTAACATGGTTGTATTTTAACTTTTTTTATATATTAACGCCCTAATGGGCTTTTACATGATCATTATATATGATTTAGAGAACAAAAAAGTTAACAATTTTAAGATAACAAAAAAGCGATCTAGTACACAATCTTTATATATAAAAACCTCCTGTCATAATGTTCGTCCAAGGTAAACGCCGAAACTACTGAACCGATTTTGATGAAATTTGGCTTACCGTGAGTGTTATTTGGTCCAACATAAATTATAGGATAGTTTTCATCTCGATTATTGCCCTCATGCCTCTTTCTTAAAGAACATTGATTTGAAATTATTTGTAAGTTCCGTAAGTTTCTGACAGATGGCGGTGTGAGTTAATTTATTGACACAACACTTGGTTATCTAGGTTAGGTAACAATCCAGTAGATGGCGTTGTGTTTCGTTAGCGTGTTCGGTTAGCCGGGACAGCTAGTATATTATATATATATATATATTATATATTTATATTGTATATATTATATTATATATTTGTGTGTAAATGTGCGAAATGTTGTGAGCCTAATAGTAGAGGCTAATCAGATACGGTTACCAAACTCCGCTAAAGTCATTTCAATCAAATTTCCGATTTAGGGCGTTATCAAGTGGATATTCCTCATTGGAACGATGTGCAAAAGTTTAATTTACGTACGTGACTTACCTAGGTATCAAAATTAAAGAAAATGTTATTTTCCCATTCCCGTGACCTCTGAGTCAGTAGCCAACGAGCTTAGTGCTTTGTCACGGAAGTAATCGTTTTGTTAAAAGGGAACATTGCCTTTACATAATCAAATCACACCTAGCAATAAACCAAACAAAAATATGTATGTATATCTTTTACGAATATGCCAGGTACTTACTCCACTTTCGCGTTTTTATGGTTTTTGAAAAAGAGAAAATAATCCAACAACAACTAGAAATGTAATAAAATTATGCAATTCGGTAATTGAGAGTAGGGTCTGGTGAATGTCAAATAGTAAGAACCTAATTTATGTCTTAGTGTGCAAACAAATAATATTTTAAATTCATAATAATATCACGAGTTATGTGTTCTTTATTTGCGGCTTATTTTGTAACTAAATATTTTAATCAATGCCGGCCATTAACCTTATAATCCGAGTCAAACCAAGTGAAAGATAATCTTACGGCCATAGTTCCCAATCCTACTGATCAACTATTAAGCCTAACAGCCGTTGTGTCCAATCCTAATAATACTGCCATACACTACTCAACGTAAGGAAGATTGAGAGGTGGATTGAGCTATCCTCAGGATGCCGTACTGACAACACAGTCTGACATCTGTCATCTCTGTGTCATCTCATTTACACCAATTCACACTCCTGCCGGTTTTTTAGAATTGCGTTTTTTAATTTGAATTATGGACATATTGACTACAGTAGATATTGTGGGATGGAAGAAAATGCATGATGATTATATTATAGGGTCACACAGGCGGCAATAATAGGCAGATATTAATTATATTGAAATAAATGATGGGAGGATTTTCCAACCGTTTTAAGATGACATAAAATGTGTTTTTTATATGTTTTGCGCCCAATTTTGCCATAAAATCAATTGCTTGTAGCTTTACAATTCTCTGCAACTGAAAGTGTTCACATTACAAATTGAAACTGATTCAAAATTTGCCCATCCGCGTCGGAACAACGGCCATCAGTCGCTCTGGTGAAAGATCGCCATTGAAAATAGATACTTTGGTTGATTATCCAAAATTTTATTAGCTTCCTTAGTTCCTACCAACACGAAATTTGCATTATTTTATCACTTACAATTTTTAAGGTACCTTTATTTAACCGGATAAAACGGAACAGTGACAAAACACGACATGATTTAGTAATGGGTTAGATTAGGTTGTCGTGGAATCTCTTTTTGAACCCTTCAAAAATTCATAACTCGGAATAGAAAAGACACTGTGAGACAAATTTGCAGCCGAACGTTCTGTAAAAAAAACAAGTCGCCAATACAAATGTCCCGTATTCTTACTGCGATAGAGAAAAATAAAATTCAATAACTTCAAACAAAATCAATGTGATCTGACTATATCAGATGCTGCGTGAAAACTCTACATTCAAATCTGTCAGTCTTTTGTTCGGACGAAAGGAGGGAATTGAATATTACGTGCCATATTCATGAACGATCCCTTTGTGGAGGACCCTTTGAATGAGAACAAAACATATCTCCCTCCGTTCCCCATCCCAATGTCATGACCGGTCAAAGAAATGTCTGTATCACGGGGAACATTATTGCACTGCTCTCTGCTTGCTCAATAGGGTATTTCCACGTTTTTTTTACGGCTTAAGAAAATTAAACAAAATATGACAATTATTGTGGCATTTTTATTTAATTTTTATGTTGACGAATAAATTTTCTATACCGAGTCAAAGTTTCCCTTTTTTGTAATACCGCTAAAAAGACATTTTGGGCTTGTAACGTCATCAGCGTTGCCCTGCTTTGAAAAAATTCTGACAGTTGTGCTCTCTTGTTTGTTTGATTTTTTAATTTATTTATTAAGTTAAAAGAAATATACCTACATATTTCGTTTTTTTAACTTAAGATTCATACAAATAATATTAATAATGATGATTTACTTCATAACACCAAGTAACACATTTTTTTAAAGTAAGAACATTTTGGATTTGCTCATTAATCTTGAGAGCAAACAGTTTTTTTTTAAATATATTTATTTTATTTTCGGTTGCCAGGCTATCAGGAAGGAGGTTATTTATGTTTATACCCTCATAGCCTATGTTTCTTTTGCCACACTGTCTTTGTTGAATGTGTGTATAATTTATTACGTTGTCTTGTGTGGTGTTAAAGTACTTGTGATGTTTTCATAAATGTAGTATCTGTGTGTATAAAGCCATTTTGTTGACGTGCGTATAAGGCTTCGTTGCCAACCACGAGCCGTTTTGGTTTTGTCAGTCCTTAAACGTTTTTAAAACAAATAAATTTGAATGAAAACATAAAAAAACAAACATTTTTAGTAGATTTGATTAGAATCAGAAAAATGATCTTTAAATATTCCATACATTTTCAACAGAATTTCTCGTTTGTGAAATACCCTATTGCATTTCCCATAAGGAAAAATCGACTTTACAGATATGTTTTCAGAGTCAAGAAATATGTAGAAGAAAATAAAACTGAGTGGTTTTGCCTGGAGCGAAAGAACAAAATACGAGATGGAAAGTTGGACAGTAGAAGTAGTGGCGTACATTGCTGTATGCTCAAAAGTAAGATGCATATAGTTCGCATACCTATGCATAGTAGCATTGAATATTTCAGAATATCCATTTTAATATCAACTCCCGCGGATCAAAGTTGTTGTTGCGAAATTAATAAATGAACCTACAAGTTCTTTACCAATTACATAGAAAAAATATTTCAATTAGAAATTAGAAAGTATCTTCGCACGCTACAGCACAATACTTACCCGTAATTCTCCACCTTCAACAACACCATACATGTTAATTTTTATGCATAAATATACTAAAAATATAAAAATCTACATCACATTATTTGTAGTCGATTTTGTGGTATTACCTTTTTTGAAGTAAATACTTCTTTACGCACACTTGACTTGAAGGTAAACTGGCGAATGCGTTACGGAAATTACAGCGTTACGAGATTACGTATTTCGCAGGCGAATGATAATAAATTTTAATTAATTTTGAGGTTCATTCCTCACAATCTAATCGTAACAACAGTGCTCAATCAAATCCATAGTCGAATGACGTTTGAGCTGGGTGCTGGCATTTATGCTGACAATGGTTGTGTTGTTGTTTCTCACATTCTAAACGTTGAAATCTAACTAATAACTAGCAATTTTGCGATTGGAATTTTTTTAATTTCCTTCTGCAAATGTGAATAAACGTCGCTCTCTAACTAGAATCCGCATCAAAAAAGTTTTATTTTAAACTTTGTAAGAATTAAATCAATAATCCCATTCTCAGCGTAATTCCCATAATAAAATTAATCAAATTTTCGTTTAGAGTGTGCGAACTCAGTGCATCGAAACGACTGATTTGTCACGGTGATTGGTAACAATCCAAATGTATCTTTAATATAGATTCTTATACACTGATGACTGGAATGATTTTATTCGATGCCAGAAAGAAAATTAGATTTAATTACTAAATAAGTATTTACTTCAGTCGTGTGGTCTAAAGCACACTCGTATTTTTTTAAATTAAGATTTATTTTCGAGTACCTAAATCGAGTCCGAAGTTTTAGGTCGAATTTGAAATAATCGTTCTTCAGTAATATAAGATTTTTTTATGTATTTTAAAATGCGTCGAACCTCCGGCTGCATAAGGTTATAACCCTTAGTTGCAGAAAAAAAAAACAAAAAAATGTCTAAAACGCCCGGATCAAAAAAAAAAAAATTGCGTTCTGCGTGCGATATTCTTTTCAGATACCATTATTTTATGTCTGTTATCTGTCTAAACTCTTAACTGAATAGAAAAAAGAAGATACATAGATAGGTACTATCATGTTTAACAAAATCTGTAAAGATCTTTTTATAAAAAGTATGATATTATGCAACATATGTTTATTCTGTGAAATTATTTAAATTTCTTTCTCGCCTGAGGGACTCCGCGTTGCTGAGATGTGACGATAATAATTGACACGCTAGCTTGACGTCACCCGACGACCCGACCATGTCTACTATAAACAACATACTTGAATATTTCATGAAGTTCAACCACCAAGATCATGGCGAATTAATACGATGTGGTACCCATTTTACATCTTTAACGACATAGTTGTGATTTATAAGTAGTAGGTCAGTGCCAGATCTGAGTAGCCGTTGTGTCCGTGCTTGTAGGGGCCTGGTTCTAGAGCCACAAGGTACCCTCGTAAGAAAGATATCTTAGTGGGACGGTTGTTGGATTTGAAAGTTGGGTGCTAGGTCAAGTATCCAAAGGCAAGAACAGGCTGTAGTCGAAGAGGAAGTAGCAGTGTCAAACAAAGTTCCAGGGGAGATCAGTCAGAAAGCAGTCTGGCAGAGCTTAGTCTCGAGAAGAGGAACTAGCGGCGTGTGAAGCCAGAGGGCCTTGCACCTGTATTTGTACCAGAAATGGTGGCCCCGTCTCGTTATGTGCGAGTGTTTCGCGTTTTTGTGCCATCAATAATTCGAATTCGAACCATCGAATTCTCTAAAATCTGTCTGTTCCGATTTCGACAGATGTTTAATAAGACATATCGAAGAAATTTGAAAACGGAGCTCATTTACTAGTAAATTCATTTTGATAACAATTTAAATTCGATAAAAAAAAACATGTATTGCAAAAAATAAACAGAATGTACAAAGGGTATATATATAGCTTTTAGGGACATCCTCTTTCTTACAACTAATCCAATTAACAAGAAATGGAGTACATTTCGTATATAACAGTGTAAATAGAAGAAGAGGTATTTATTTCTCGTAAAGTATTCATTTAAAGTGTAGTGACATTTTTTTTAATGAGTTCTTTACAAAAACCTATCAAAAAAGAAGATTAAATTTTATTGAAAATATAGCATAATGCTGCGTATAGATTTGCGAGCCGCGGCGCGAGCCTAACCAGGTATTATGCGAAAGGCGCGAACCACAGCTCGCGGCTGATTCGCTCATATCCCTTTATTTATTGGTTCGGCCCGAGCTCAGCTCGTAAGTTTATAAGCAGCATTATAAAATATGTTAAGGGACATAGCTGACAAACTGACCATCGATTTCTGGAGACCATAAACCAATTTACAATTTTTACTCCAAATAAGCAATGAAAGTCGGGTACTTCTCATAACATCCTATATAATAAACTTGAAATTTCACTAAAACCTCATCGCTAAAATCAAAGCACGTGGAAATCCGTGCCCAAGACCTTGGAATAAATTTGTTCGGGGGGAGGACTTTGTAAATCCGAGAACACTAAGAGCAGTAAAATGCCGGAAATAATACCTCCTAAAGACCACAACTCAGAATTTGGAGGATTCCTCGAATGCATTTACCTTTAAGGCCCGATAGTACCCGCCCAAAAAGAAGAAGGATAGATAGGACAGCGTTGTTTATTTGTTTACACGGTTATTAATAATTATTTCTCATTCTGAATTTCGAAATTTTTCCGAGGTATTTTAAATGCCCTATATATTTTTTTATTTTAGAAGATGTCGTAAAAACAAATACCATTTTAAAAAACCAGTTAACATTTGTTTTTAATTTTTGTATTTGAATTATACTTTAGGATATAAAATTTGCATGTTAAGCTTCAAACCGAAAAAAATAGAAAAAAAGCTTACCACAAACATTTTTGATTAAAACATTGAAGAATTTCACAAATTAAAAAAAATTAAAAATATTGTCTTTATTTAAGGAATTTGCAACAAAACTGTCCCTTTTATTTTAACCTCGTTCACACAATTAAAAATTGTAGGTAGTAACTTCCCGAAAATAACCAAAAAATCTTTTTGGATTCATTGTTGCGCAATTTAAACGTTGATTTCTCGAATTTGTATTTATTTACACGTGCATAAGAAAAAAACCTCCCTTTCGTGGATGTGTACGCGGAACGTGCCGCAAATATATCTTAATTTTAAATAATTAAATTGAGAAATAACACGATTCAATCAAATAAAATTTACTCGCAACCGGGATTTGAACCAATATGAGCTTCGGATTGCTGGTCGCGGCCTAATCCCTGGACCACAAAAGCACAGTGGGTGGTAATCACAAAAAAAGAAGATGGTTGATTTAGTCACTGCATGCCCCTGCCAGCAAGAAGTGAGAAGTAGAGATTGCTTCTTATATCAATCAATTGCAATTATTTTTCAATACAACAATAATAAAGCACAAAATTTTAAGGCACATTGTATAAACCAAATACACAACTTACATTGTATGAAGGTAGAAAGAATCCCGATTACTTCTAGAGATATTGATAAAGCTTGCGAAATGCTTCCTTCGTGGTAAAGTGTAACCAGGGGCGTGCATGAATCGTTTTGCGATTCTTCATTATTAAAAAAAATAATAATCGGTATTATTTGTTTATAGAAAACAAACTGAATAGAGTAATCTTCAAATAGTTTTATATATATATATCGCTTATAAAAATTATAACAGTCAAAACATTACAAAGACTTAATTGTTAGTAGGTACTTAAATTTAGAAAATAAGATTTCTAATTATTATGAATTTACATTTTTTACCTTATATTAATAGTTTTATGAGTTTGGCTACTTTTTAACAAAAAACACATTTCTCCTGGTCACGAAACACTACTATATATCTTACTGATTTACCTGCAAATAGATTTTTTTTATTTGTTCACAGCGTTGTATGGGATCCCTTCACTGGGTAACTAAATCCGTTTTCTTTTCTAAAATACAATGAAAATGTCAGTCTGAAACGGAGGTGGTAGGTGGTGTAGAGTTTTATTGCGTACGACCAATGTTACCCCGTAAACATTAATTACTTCAATGTAGTGGCGGTTCGTGGCCAGCCTCTTTGGGAGTTCAATCGGAGATTAAAAAAGGGAGATGGGAATTCTCTTTTTTTAAAAAAAAAAATATTTTCCATTAATTATACATATTTTTTCCCCTACACCTGCTGGAATTTGGTTATATATCACTGCACCAGAGATTAGCTAGCACCCTATCAAAAAATACAATTAGGCGATTCATTAAGGCGTCTGTTGCTAAATATGTAATGTTGTAGGTTATGATAAAGTTGTTTTAAATTATTTGATCTTTTCAAATAAAGCGTAAGTAATTTATTTTAACAACGGCAATTATTATAGAAAAAATCTATTGATTCTTGCAAAATTATTTTCCATACCAATTTGGTGTTTACAAATCGAATAGTCGCTGCGCATCCGGACAGCTAACAGATTCTCACAGGTTCCACAGTTCCACTCTGTGAAGCGCCACGAAGCGAAAAACCATTTCCTAGAACAGAAAGTCCCATGGCCGCTGAATTCATATCGCACACGTGTCATACATTTCGGACTCGTTCTCGAGTGGTATTACGGATACGGACGGGTGAATTTTTAAGCGCGGATTTTGAATATCGCGCTATTTAAAGTGTTTCAGGGTTATTGTATTTCTTTACAAAGTAACGAATTCTTTCACGGAACAGTTATTGTAGGAAGTTGTTTATTCCTGAACTTCAGTGCATTTAATAAAATTATTATTATTATTGTGAATTGATTTTTTTATGTAGTTTGTACATTCCCATTTTCAAATATGAATAAATTAAGAACACGCGCAGCAAAACCAGAGCAATTAAGTTCGTAAAATCATTAACGAAAAATGAATTATGCATTGGCGCGGGTTGTTTGATTTGCAATTTTGTTGCATTTTGTGAAACGCCATTAAATTTTGCGTTAAATCATTTACGTGTTACACGTGTTCGCTTTATTAATAATTGTTTATTATCAGTATCCGGATTCGCCCGAGTTTTCCGTTACATGGTTATTTTTCATAGATAGGTCACTTTTTCACATGTTAACATTTCCTTGAAGTTTTTCCTTCTTCCTTTTAATTATTGTTACCGTCGATTGGGGTGAATAGAACCGGGTGAAGACAAGCTGACCACCGAGGTTATGTTGTCTTGCGAACGCTATAGCTCAGATAACCGAAGTGATACAACCTACTTCTTTTTACGGTAACAATAATAAAAATGAAGTTTGGAAGTATTATGCAGTGGTCGGTTGTGTTGTGTGCCCGTGCGAAATGAAAATGTCAGTCTGAAACGGAGGTGGTAGGTGGCGTAAAGTTTTATTGCGTACGACCAATGCAGTACCCCGTAAACGTTAATTACGTCATTGCCGTCGATTGGGCTGAATAGAACCGGGTGGAGAGAAGCTGACCACCGAGGTTACATTGTCTTGCGAACGCTATAGCTCAGTTAACCGAAGTGATACGTGATACAACCTACTTCTTTTTACGGTAACAATAATAAAAATGAAGTCTCGGATGTATTATGCTTATTCATGCAATGGTCGGTTGTGTTATGTGCCCGTGCGAAATGAAAATGTCAGTCTGAAACGGAGGTGGTAGGTGGTGTAAAGTTTTATTGCGTACGACCAATGCAGTACCCCGTAAACGTTAATTACGTCATTGCCGTCGATTGGGCTGAATAGAACCGGGTGGAGAGAAGCGGACCACCGAGGTTACATTGTCTTGCGAACGCTATAGCTCAGTTAACCGAAGTGATACGTGATACAACCTACTTCTTTTTACTGTAACAATAATAAAAATGAAGTCTCGGATGTATTATGCTTGCCCATGCGGTGGTCGGTTGTGTTGTGTGCCCGTGCGAAATGAAAATGTCAGTCTGAAACGGAGGTGGTACGTGGTGTAGAGTTTTATTGCGTACGACCAATGTAGTACCCCGTAAACGTTAATTACGTCATTGCCGTCGATTGGACTGAATAGAACCGGGTGGAGAGAAGCGGACCACCGTGGTTACATTGTCTTGCGAACGCTTTAGCTTAGTTAACCGAAGTGATACAACCTACTTCTTTTTACGGTAACATTAATAAAAATGAAGTCTCGGAAGTATTATGCTTGCCCGTGTAGTGGTCGGTTGTGTTGTGTCGTTGTATGCCCGTGCGAAATATTTCAATTAGATTTAGGGAAAAATATAAGGTTTTTAAATTTAGTGATTTTCCGGTTTTATAACTACCATTTTATAACCCGATTATATTGATCACTTATATCTTAGTACAAAAAATATTGACTGCATCATTGCTTAGTATGCAGCAAGTGAAGTTCTGAAGTAAGTATATAAGAATACTACCTAGTTCTTTTTTGTGACGCTGAGAAAAACTCGCTGCCCATATCCTGCGTATGTCATTTTTGCGTATGTTGTTTTCTTTTATGACATTTTCTCATATCATATCCTCGAAAGTAATTTTAAGTAGTAAGTTCTGAAGTAGGTATGTAAGAATACTAGTTTATTTTTTTCTAGTTAATACTAGTTTTGGTTTTGCTGCGCGTGTTCTTAATTTATTCATATTTGAAAATGGGAATGTTCAAACTACATTTTATGACATTTTCTCATATCATATTCTCGGAAGTAATTTTAATTTTTGATTTTCCACTGTGCCACGGTGGGGTTGTTTGTTGCACGTGTTTGGTCTGTGTTATAATACTTTGAGAGAACTTGCATTACATTGTGGACAAAAGAGTCCTTGGTAATAATACTATAATGTTTGATATCTACAGGGTCTCCGGAAACCCGAAGTATTGGTGAATCTACAGTCAATTTCGCGGTATATCTTTATTTATGATTTGAGCTTTCGTTAACGAGTAAAGCGAGTCTGCAGTAGGAATTATTTGAAAGAAATTAGTTGTTTAATATAATATATTTTAAAATACGTCGTAGACCCGGTTTCAAAAGTTTTTTTTGCCGGAAAAGAATTGAAAATAATAGAGACGTTCAGATCGAAGAAAAAGTGTTTTTTGGGTTCTCAGAATCATGCAATTTCAACGCCCCTTTGAAAAGTCATTAAAAGTTATGAATACAAAAAATAACCCATAACCTAATTTATCCATTTTTTCTACACTTTTAATGACTTTTCAAATTGTAGTTGTTTAATGTTGCAGTTTCGTGATTTTGAGTTGTCCGGTCACCAATTGGATGGCTCTCGCGCGTCACGTGGGGGTTCACTATTATAGGGATGGAAATTTAAAATACACACAGTAACGTTGTACCTCCAGGTACTCAGGCGGCTTCCTTTCTGTAAGCCAAGGTTTCCAAACCTTTTTTTGGCTGGGAGCTAATTTTTACCATAATTTCCACGAGGTTAAAGTTGAAACCAGAATCTTTAAACTAGTCCACAATCGTAAACGACGTCATTGTTCTAGTACAAGTCTGTCTAACCTTTTTAACAGTAAGGCCAAATTGACGATTTAAAAATCACAGGCGGGCCACTGATCACTGACAGTTCCTGTTTGTATTACATCATAAATTAATTAAGATATTGTGCAACAAAAGGACTGCACCTTTCATATATTTTCGTCTAAAAATATATTAATATGATAATTAAAATAATAAAGCATCTGTTGCCAAATTAAGGAACACAATAATATAACAAGAAAATTCTAAATCTAAATAATTGGTGCAATTAAAGTGATTTCCGACATTTATTCTGGCATAATTTTCCTCTGTTAGGCATCAGATCACATGTTGACAGTAACAGCAAATCATAAATATGAAAAAGATATGAAACAACCTTTTCAAAAACACATGTTTATCCGAAACTACTTAAAATTTTTAAAAAAAGGTCAGTTATTGGGGGAAAGTATTCATTTGCAACCTAATTTCCAGAAATCTAGAAATTCTTCTGTAGAAGTTTGTGACATTGAATATATTTTTTCTACAAATAGGTTTTTTAGTGCAGAATGTTTTTGCAGTTCTGCAAGTTCCAACTGGCAGGATAACTGATTATTTCATTCAAACTCATTGTAAAAGAATTTACAAAAATTTGCAACATGGTGTGAATTTTTAAACTTGCTCTCGCGGGCCATTTATAACTTGTTCGCGGGCCACATTGTGACCCGCGAACTTTTACAGCGAATTTAGGCAGCCTTGTTCTAGTATCACGTCGATGACGTCCGTACGAGATATCGCTGGGACTAGTTTAAGAATTTTTGCTGATGTTTTTTTAGTTCTTCAAAACATTAAACCGCTTCATTAATGGATAAGCACGAATCAAGCGAAACCATTTTGGCCTTCGACCAGGATATTATTTTTTTTATCCATGGCTGTAAATTTAAGATATTGAAATAATTATCATTTTCAAAATTCACAATCCTATTTATTAGGATCGACCGGTTGAGAATCCTTGCACTGTAAGCAAAGTCAATTGAAAACCTTGTTAGCAATAATTGGTGGCCGCGGACACAAATTACTTCTTACACTAAGTACCAACTAACTAGAAATTATTTTTCCAACCTTACAGAATAACTGCAGTGTTGATTAGTGGTGGATGATTGGGGAGGGTCAGGGGGCAGAGGGAGACCACCGAGAGAATACAGAAACTTTTAATACACTCTAGTTTGTTTATATCGACAACTGTGGTGCCAGTTAATAAAGTCGTAACAAGCGAATGTTTCAAACTAACTACCAATTTCGCCATTTCTCCGTAGCTGAAAGAAAATATGAACGGCCAAACATTTTACTCACTTTTGTGTTTTCAATCTCCTGGTTGTTTATATATGTTACAAAACAGTTCTTATAATGGATGCAATGCATAGTAAAATATATATTTTTTAAATTCCACGGTCAAATTTGGCAGCAACCTATGGTCTGGAGCCCCAAAATACTTGCACGAACCCTCCGCCCTGTGCAGAAACGGGTTATATGTTTCTCATATCTTAACAAACGGATTGCAAATCTTTAAAGCACAGCGTCCACATCCTTTGCGAAGCAGCAATTAGGTTGTTGCCTTCCCTGTATTCTGGAAGGATTTTGGCGGACAAATTGTCCATGCCTTGTGGAAGGGACGAACTCACCTCCACATGGAGAAAAGTGTTATTCTGAAATACGATCATTTTATTCGTAAAAATGGTTAAAAACGGGACTGAAGTTCTTACGAACAAATTAACAGTGTTTCAATGTTTATTGGCGGGAAAATGTAATAATAATTTGTTGGTATACGTACGAAATTACGCCAAAAAACATTGAAACACTGTTAATTTGTTCGTAAGAACTTCAGTCCCGTTTTTAACCGTTTTTACTATAAAAATGATCGATTTTAGAATAACATTTTTCTCCGTGTACTCACTTAACTAGAACGGCCTTCACAACTGAGATCCACTTTCAAGAATGAGCAGATTCTTAAAAATTTACTGTTGTCTGCCTTCCGTGCTGTAATTCTATGTGTTGGTAGAACGTCTTTACATCTTGTTAAATACCTACCGGTAATCACAAAATAATCACATGTATACAGACCAGCTCAGTCAGGGATCTCGTGTTTTCAGTTCAATTAATGGCAGACTCGAAATAAATACCATTCCAAAGGGTTCGAAGGATATTTGGTAGATAAAATAAAGGGAGGGTTATTAAATAAAAAGATCTGTTTTGCTATGAAAATGTCTCCTGAATTGTATTTATCAAATGCTTCTACGCTCTAATCGCTATGTGTGGAAACGCTAACGACCGGTTTTAAATGACTAATTATTTATTTATTTATTTGTAAGAACAGCTTTTACATAATATACAGTGATAAATACACAAGCGAACTGAAGTCAAGCCACAGAAGTCTCTTATGCTAAAGTTCATTGGAAATAAGGTTTTAAAATCTTAAAATTAGTTTTGGGTTAAAGGAAGGGGAGAGGAAGAGGAATATAGGAAAAGGATAGAAGATGCTCCCGATACTATATTAATAATCTATCGTCCGCGTTACTTCATATCGATATTTCTTTAGGTTATTACTAAAAATGTCAATGCTGTAAAATTTTGTTTATATACGAGGAATTTGGGATTTTTTTTTCTAATAATTGTTCTACACGAGGGTAAATAAAAAAAATCGGATTGTCGGGTTGATCTTCACGGAATATGAAAATGTATTAAATCGGTAAGTTCTGGTGAGTCCAGGCCATTATTTAGAATTTTAGATCAATAGGATTTGATCAAAAATTAGACGTAGTGTTTGGAGGGAGTCGAATTCGTGAAATTTAATGGATTATGAGTTAGAATAAACCAAATAACATTTATGAAATATGCATTACCCCGTCAACTGCTTATCTTGCTGGCTTCTCACCTTGGAAGGAAGACGCCATTATCACTAAGTTCATTGCTTCTATTTGTGTCAAATGATGGGATTTGGAAAGCACTCGAGACATGACCCTGTTGCGGGTGATACCTAGAAGAAAGCGCCGGAGATCTCAACCCCCGGTTGACTAGGTAATCTTAACCAATGAAAATAAAGAAGGTGTTGCCAATTTTTTTAAGGGATGAATATCAAATATTCAGAACCTGACGCAACTTATTTCACGGGGTTGAATTTTCAATATGAAATTCATTTCATAATAATGCATGTAAGAAAACGCCACGCGAACCACGAATTATGGGAAACGAATGAAGCAACAGCAAACGGCGCGAAACTCCACTATCATGTTTTAGTTGCAATATTTAAAGTAGCTGTTTCCTTCCCAAACTTAAGATAGGAATGTAGTTTTTTTTTCTAACTCAGGATTGATACCAGTAAGTAAATAAGTAATAATGGTTAAATAGTTAACGGTTAGCTAGGTAATAGGTAATAGGTTCATTATAATATATCGTTTCCTCTTGTTAAGCATTGAAGTAGCTATTATATCATAAATCAAGGCTACACAATAGTATTATGTCGCTAAGGATATCGATATTTTCCCTGAATGCCACATAATATTTATATGAATATTATAATGATGACTGATGACGAACAAAATGTGTATATCATATTTGCGTTTTAATTCTTTCTCATTAGGTACAGAAAGAGCATTGGTTAATATTTCCCTTTAACTTTGAATTGTGTTAGTGTCAGTTAGATTGTAAATGTCAATTGTCATTTTTGTGTTATAATAAGGAAGTTGAGTGAAAAATATTTTGACTTATAAAAAATATGTTCATGTAGATGACATGCAAACTTAAATACCAGTTTTTTTTTTTTTTTTAAGTTCGTTTTCATAATTAAATTAATTCTACAAGTTTGAATTTTATTAAAGCCCGCGAAAACGGCCGGTAAGAAACGGTTGTTTTTGATTTTTTAAGTACGTCTATTTGAATTTCTATTTTGTTTTCTTGAATGAATGAATGAATACAAATCTTGAAGTGGAAATAAACCCACTTTCCGACATCCGATCGTGCTGAAACTGGGCAGATTGACTCGTTGTCGACCACAATGTATCAACTTTTGGTGGCACTCACACAAACGTACGAAATTTCTCTAAACTTGGCTACCAGCCGTCCCAAGAGATGGGCCGCAATTTTAATAATAGATGTATTTCAATAAACAAAAAAACTTGGTTTTTACGGGATGATTTTTTTACTACTTGCCATGTATAGCTCATCTTTTGTGAAACATTACATAAAGAGCGATATCAATTAAAATGGAAAAATGGCTGGTGTTTACCAAAAATGTCGCGTAATTGGATACATAATGTCAGTTTATAGGTATCATTGACGGCATCCCACTTGTCAAATATTCTGATGCCGGAGGAATTATGGGTTTATGAGATGGGAAGAAGATGAGAAGAGAATGTTTGTGAGTGCCTGGCTCTGAAGACGAACAGGAACCTTTGCGCGGACCCTTTAATCCAAAATTAGGGTTTGTATGAAACGGTCCGCGCAAAAGTTCCTCTTAAGAGGCTAGACTTTAAACCACACGCGGAACACCCGCGTCTGTCATTCTGTCCCGCTCACAATAAGCTCACGCACACTTACAATACATGCGAATGCGAAATGTGCGAATGAGACAACGCTCAAATTTACCTACAGAAATCGCTCGAAAAGGGGTTTATGGAGAATACACTTTTCTACACCGAAACTTTCACGAAATTGAAATTTTAAAAAATATATATTTTTTAGAAAGAAAAAGCTACGTCGGTAGCTTTTTATAATTTTATAATTCTTTATGAGAGTTGAGTTAGCAGCACTTTTTCCTGAAATAATATTTTTTGATGAATCGTATATGTTTGACAGTGAATGTTTACGTTAATACGAAACGCATCGAAAATTCGAAAACATACCGACATAGTTTTCACCTTCTAGAAGGCAAAAATATATTCATTTTGTGCAATTTTGGATGTAGAAAAGTGTTTTTTTCCGGGCGAGTTTAAATGAGATTTAGTGGGACCCACCCCCTCACACGTGAGATTTTTTATTACTCTCGAAATAAATGTTTTTCATAGTAGCCATTTTTCAGCGCGCAAAATGGGACACTTCAAAAGAAGTGAAACAATACATTTTTTATCTCTATAATAATATATACTCTTAAAGTTGACATTTTATTACCCCACCCCCCTCGCCCTTCCCCCGGTATAATGAGATTTGATGAGATTTTACCTTCCCCTATTTTTTGCTCACGTAATTAATGTATGCCCCCTTACCGGGGCCTGTTCTAGGGAGTAGTGCACGCCAATAAGGTAAATCTTAAGATGACTTGACGTCATGATGTGCAATAAGCATTGTGAGCAAGAGTACTCTGACCGCGATGCATCTGATAACGCGATCCAATTTATCTTCATTATCATTTGTTCTTATCTGTTATGTCATTATAATGATATTTAGCTTAATAGTTAATTTTATTTTATCACATTAAATAATGACGTCACATCAATTAAATTAAAATGATGTACCTACAATATGTTAGATAAATAAATAATTAAACTGTATAAGCCCCACTCGGCTACTGAAATACGTACGCCACTGGGTGATTAAACAGATTCCCGGCAAGGCGAAACTATCAGTGGAACCGCTATTTTCGGTTAATTTTTGCTACAAAACAGTCTCTTACCAAAATATAATAAACAGAAATAAAACAGACCAAATAAAATATCTATTAATCATAATAAACCATAACCATCAGATGGATATATCATATCACAAATAAACTCCTTAAAAGAAAACACATTTTCCTAAACACAAGAAACATATATATAAACTACCTAAAACAAATCAAAACGATATATTTTGAACTTGGTCAATCCATAATGGAATATGGAATCATTGTGTGGGGAGGAGCAACAAACTATAATAAGCAAATCACACATAAAACCATCTTAAGAGGGTATTACGAGAGAATACCGGAAATTAGTCCCTTTTAAAACAAATTCCAGACGTATTGACTCTTTTTTACAAAAAAAAAATTAATCGAGTATTTATGATTTTTCAATAACGTCTAAACAAAATAAATGTTTAAAAAAATATGAAATATATGTTCGTACAAAGAAACACTGAGGTATTCTCGTACCAGAACACATTCTCGGATTTATTTTTTAAAGATTTTAATTTAACTAAATTAAAAATTCTGAAAAATGTGTTTACTAGATTATGTATTGATTTATTTTGTTGTATGATTATATAATTTGAAATTTGTGTTGTATAATACAATATGAAAATTGAACAAATCTGCCAACGACCAACGGTATACCTTAGTATATTAAAAATAAACTTAGTTTTTCAAAATTTAAAAAATGCGTTTATCATATAAAATAACAATCTTTCAAAATCCATTTTTTTTTGTTGTTGTAAAAAACAGTCAATACGTCTATAATTTGATTTAAAAATGACTAATTTTCGGTATTCTTTGTAATACCCTCAAATAATAATATTCAAAAATGAGAAAAAAGTCTTTTGAAAAATTTATTTTTTGTCGGTTACGATCTTTACGGTGCATTCGTGTAATGCAACAATGAGCAAAGACAGTTTCAAGTTCAAAGTGGTCCACGTGCGCGGCGGAAATGAGGGCAGGGGCAGCTGTGGGTGTGGGTGGATCGCTCGTGCGCCCTTGGCGCTGTGTCCGGGAACGGAGTTTCCCTCGGCGCATCACCTGTTGTAAGGTTCCCAGTTGCAATTCTCGCTTCGAGCAGATAGCAGCCTCCCTCAAAGCTCTCCACTCTCTCTAGAACTCCTTTGAATTCGCTGACTCCACTCCGCAGTCCACTTCACTTGTAGTCGGAACAAGTGAGTTTTGCATGTTACACTCGACTAACCGGATATTAACTGTTGTAATCATCTCTGCCGTGCTATGATGCTATTATCGCGAATTTTGCAATAATAAAAGTCTTTATTGAAAAAATAACTACTACTTAAGATATCATATTCATTATCATAAGTATTGTTATTGTTAGCGTCGCGAACACAAAGGCATGTAATAAATATTTAATTGTATGTGTTTCTGCTATTTGAAGGATAAGAGATAACCTTTTTAAAATCCGAATTATAGCAGATATACTCGTACATTGTATCAATATTCAGTAAGATATAGGTAGATTTTTGCTCGACAGTTTTTTTAAATACGATTTCTTTAATCAACTTCTTTTTAAATCCTAAATATAGCAGAACCACTTTTTTGACAGTTTTTTAATCAATTGTTTTATTATTTTTAGAAGATGTTCACTAATTTGTAGCGCCTGCTGTCGTTTAAAGTTACTTCTGTGTTCGATGTCTCTGCAAATTTTTAATTAACTATATTATTTAAATGAAACAAATTACTTTTGTGTAAACCACTAAAATCAATGTTATAATATCTACATGTTTCAAAAACGACGGTTTCTTCGTCAGGATAATAACATGAAATAATAATATCCTGACGAAGAAACCATAGGTTTCGAAACATGTAGATATTATAACATTGATTTTAGTGGTTTACACAAAAGTAATTTGTTTCATTTAAATAAAATGATGCCACAAAGTGAGTCTGCAAAGATTGCAGAAACGATATTATTAGTTATTCTTACTACACTGAGAGAGTGCAATCATTAATACTTTTATTATGATTTGTAACTATGTAATGTTGTATTTATTTATTATGATATGTAACTATGTAATGTTGTATTTATTTATTACGGATATGTAACTATGTAATGTTGTCTTTATTTATTATGATATGTAACTGTGTAATGTTGTATTTATTTATTATGATATGTAACTATGTAATGTTGTATTTATTTATTATGATATGTAACTATGTAATGTTGTATTTATTTATTATGATACGTAACTATGTAATGTTGTATTTATTTATTTAATTTTTCACTTGTAGCAAACACTTTGTGGGAATACATAATTATAATAAACACAATATTATTTTGTTTTAATTCCACTTTATTAATTTTTAATCCAACTAGTTTCGTATATTTTTTTTTAGTATATTTTTATTCATTCCTGCGGAAGGTTCAGGTTGAACCGAAACTAGTTGGATTAAAAATTAATAAAGTGGAATTAAAACCAAATAATATTGTGTTTATTATATTTATTTATTTGTTGAATGCCGGTAGGGCTTTTAGAAACGTAATACAAGTCGAAATTTTGCATAATGAAAAATATAATAAATACTTATGTTATGTTAATTTTTAGTTAATTACTTCAGTTAACTCACATCACAGATCCTGTGTTTTAATAAATACACGAACATACATACGTGGTGTCTGGAAAATAGTGGTAAAAGCGGGAAATTTGGAATCTACATCACTTTTGAAGTCGATTTTGTATATCTTTTTTTTTGAGCTTTCGTTTTCGAGGGAAAAAAGTTTGTCGTAACGAGGCACGGGGTTACTATCAGTTGTTTTCAATATTTTCGCAGCGTAGATCTGACTTCAAAAAATTTTAAATCTTTAGCAAAAAAATAATATTTTATATTGATTTTTTTTTTTTTGCTTTTTTTTATAATGTGGAATGAAGCTTATTCCTGTAGAATGTTGTTTTATAAATCAGTAAACGATATGTATATGATTTTATAAGTGCATGCGTATCAAACCTTCTCGATGCAATATTTATATATCTTATTTTACAAGTCTTAAAGTCAGTGCAGACAATTGTAATAATGTGTAGCCTTGACATCTGATGGATAGCAACATGATTAACAGGTGAAGGTTATCTGAACGTTTTGCATGTCCGTAAGCAGGTTATTAAACGACTTAAGAAATATGTAGGTATGTACATATATTATTTTTATTAAATTATTGTTTTATCAAAGTCCATTAGGAAAGTTAACTTCACCTTCGCCTGTTAATGAGAATTAATTCATTGATTAATTAGTTGGTTAATTAATTAAATAGTAAAGTGTAGATTTCTTATATTTCCATCACAATGATACATTTATTTTGCAATTATGATGCAGGTATTAATAAACTGTGCAACAATCAATGAAATATGTATATTTTTACGATGGAAGATTATTAGTGAGTTTTGCGTTCGTTAATTTATCTAAGAAATAATTATGAAAATCACCATTAGCAATTTCGTTCAAACTCACCCAAAACAGAGAAAAGCTACAAATAAGTGCCAATTTTATCGTTACATTTTCCACTTCGACTTTTAGATGAACAACAAATTTTCGACAATTTGTGCACCGAGGAATCAAACACGAAAAAAATTCTAAATCGAATTCAATCGTGATTTTCTTGTGAAATAATTGAACATTCGATCATTCCCTGTTATTCTATTTTATTATTTTATTCTATGCGACTGACTTACCCAAAGTTTGTGTTCTCAGTGTAGCAAAAAGCTCAAACGAATAATTTAAGCTTTGGTAAAATAAATTGCTCGACACAGATTTTTTTGTATAAATTTTGCACATTTGCTCATCCTTTAAGGAGTAGGTAGATGCAAACGCAATTATACATGTTAGATGCGAAATAAAAGGACGCGAGTAGTAATTTATTGAAAATCCACGGCAAGTTGGTACAGCTCTACCTAAACCCGGAAGCTGCGCCAAGCAATTGAAAATAAAACTGAAGTAGGAACTTCATTTACGCGATTCCAAACCCTTGAATGAAAATTAAAATATCACATAATAAAAGCAGGGTCTCACGTTGAGGTCAATTATTTCCCTCCCCGCCGGTGTCATCTTTGAAGATGCTGATGTTAGATGCTTGAATTTAAAGTGAACTTCAAATTAACTTTATTATAACTTTTTTTTAAATAATGTTTTTACACAATAGAATAATTCTAATAATATAGAATAATTAATATTATCTAATTACATAAACATAAGAACAAAACCAACAATTTGGGGTCTTGTCTTATTTATTGATTCGTTAATTTACCTTGACCTAGAAATTCGAAGTAAAAAAATCATTAAAAGACTAAGGCGATCCGCTCACTGAGGCAATTGAAAACTGCCAACTGGCAACTGTCTTTGTATGACAATGTGATGGCCCGCACACTTCACAATCACACAAAAAACCGTTGTCAATGGTAACGCAAGCGGTGACTCGCGACTCGCACTGCTGATTGCCGTGACCGGCCGTTGCTAGTTGCCAGCTGTCAGTTCTTCGTCTATGGTCACACAAGCTTTTTGGCCAATCAAGACATAGAAACCAGCTGGTTTTAGTTTTAATAATTTGTTTAATTTGACCTCAAGCGAAAGATTTATTTTTGTTTGATTTAGAAGAATAAAAAAAATTGTCATTAAAAAAGTTACCGGAGAACAAAATTTCATTTACATTTTTTACTCCAAATAATGTCAGGAATCACTGGTTAAAGTAAGTCAAGTACATACCTTAACACCCTGTATATTTTTTTTAATGAATTAATTATGAAAAAATACGAACGGATTTAATAGATTATCGGATTACTTTTGCACGCCGGCTTTGAACTCGCTACCTCCGGATTCGTGGTCGAGAGCCTTACCCCTCTCGACTACGAAGAGTTCATCAATGATAGCAACTTCACCCTGTGTCATAATTTAATATGAAATAAAATAATTCGTGTACACCACAATCAAAATAATCGACATGTTTCGAAATAAATTGTTTCTATGCCAGGATAACCGAACTTATACATTATTTTTATTAAATAGTGATGTACACAAAGTATTTTATCTTCATTAAAATAATATTATGTTTAATGTTATTTTATTTGGCTTGTTTCAGACTGCGGGCTCCACAAAGCATCCGCGGTGAAAAGCAGCGAATGTTAATCTAATTAAAACTTCAGTTCAACAAATTCAACAGGTAAGACCAGTTCTTTTTTGAAGTAAATACTTCTTTACGCACGCTTGACTTGAGAGGTAAACTGGCGAATGCGTTACGGAAATTACAGCGTTACGAGAGGCGTAATATCGGGCGTTACGAACGTTACGGAGACGAACGATAATAAATTAAAATTAATATTGAGTTTCATTCCTCACAATCTAATCGTAACAACAGTGCTCAAATCCATAGTAATGACGTTTGGAATGGGTGATGGCATTTATTTTAAACTTTGTAAGAATTAAATCAACAATCCCATTCTAAGAGTAATTCCCGTAATAAAAAATTAAATTTTCGTTTAGATTGTGCGAACTCATTGCATTGAAACGACTGATTTGTCACGATGATTGGTAACAGTCCAAACGAATCTTCAATAAGATTCTTATACACTGATGATTGGAATGGTTTTATTCGATGCCAGAAAGAAAATTAGATTAGATTACTAAAGAAGTATATATTTCAGTCGTGTGGTCTAAAGCACACTCGTATTTTTTAGTCTCAACTGGACTAATGTATCCCCGATGTTGTGGTATGTTGTGATTAGGGCTGCCACCTTCGATAAACAGTAGACCCGGAGATTTTAGAAATATAGTTTTATTTATTTAAATATAACATTTTTTAGTATGAATTATTTAACTAAGGCAAAATGTCGTGGTAAATTACCATTGATAATGTTTTTTTTTTAAATATAAATGACCTGGCTAGTGCTAGGCTGACTTCGACCAGATTGACATTTAAAACTATATATTTCATTCTGAAGGGATTGTTTAAGCATCTTTTCTTGCTCAGGTTTCTTAAAAAACTTTCCAAAATTCTTGGCAGTTCATATCGTAATTAATCTTAACAATTAACTCTGCCTTCATCATGTCCACTGACAAGCAGTTTCACTGGTGTGTCCACAAATTTCCCATTAAATAAAAGACGCGTTCAACAAAAGCATTGCTTATAGGGATTGAAAAAAAAATTCCAATGATTTTTGGCAGTTCTGTGAATATTGAGGTGACTTTGAATAACTAAACCCATCGTAAATCAAGAGGCATTGTTGAATCACTAGATTGTACGAAATGAAGAAATACTTGGTTTAATTTTCGGGTCTCGTCATTAAGTTTATCTTCGTCGACATTTTGCCACCGCTCGGTCTGACCCGGAAATATCGATGTTAAACCCGTAGCCCGGACATGCACCATGCAAACCCGTAGACTCCGGGTCAAACTCAAAGAGGTGGCAGCCCTAGTTGTGATGCCAAAGGAAGTGGGAAGCGAAAGGGGATATGGCAGGAAAAGGTTGGGAAGTAGAGAGCACTACTAAAGACAACCATCGTTCCGATTATGAAGGGTGGTCTTCATCGTAGTCACTATACTTGGAAAAAAATATACCACACTAATCTCCAAAGTTATTAAAAAGAATGCCAATTAGTGTACTTTTTGAAATGGTGTAATATTTGCTACGTTTTACATTAGAACAAAACTGTTATTTTTATGTTAGCAATCTGCAGTTGTCCTAGGGAACGATGAGAAGTTACCGACAGTTATCCTATCAATCCTTATCGATCGTCCGTGCTAGGGGTCCAGAGCGATACTGAGAGTATCTTTCACTCTGTAAAAGTAACATAAATATAAATAATAAAAGATACGAGCGTGCTTTAGACCACACGACTGAAGTAAATACTTCTTTAGTAATCTGATCTAATTTTCTTTCTGGCATCGAATAAAACCATTCCAATCATCAGTGTATAAGAATCTATATTGAAGATTCGTTTGGATTGTTATTAATCATCGTGACAAATCAGTCGTTTCAATGCACCGAGTTCGCACACTCTAAACGAAAATTTGATTAATTTTATTATGGGAATTACGCTTAGAATGGGATTGTTGATTTAATTCTTACAAAGTTTAAAATAAATGCCAGCACCCATTCCAAACTTCAATACTATGGATTTGAGCACTGTTGTTACGATTAGATTGTGAGGAATGAACCTCAAAATTAATTTTAATTTATTATCGTTCGCCTCGTAACGTTGTAATTTCCGTAACGCATTCGCCAGTTTACCCCTCAAGTCAAGCGTGCGTAAAGAAGTATTTACTTGAATAAAAACCGTTTGGGGTAGATATTTCTCTCTGTGAAAAAGTTCGTCAAATGTCAGACTTAACTTACCAATTTAAAGTTGTTTTTTTTTCTCCATCAATAGGAAGTCCACTATGGACAAGGACAACGGAGATAAGGAACTGCGATCGGATGGCGCAGTGGCGAGCATGTCGGCCGACCGAGACTCTATTTCCTCCTCCGACGCCGAGGATTGTGCTGACGAGGTGAGTCGCCCAGTTATATATTTGCTTGTTTCTTCATTGTTATGTGTCTTACTCAACGCTTTCCAATTTCACGAGAATTATTCATTATTTATTGACAACTAACGTGTAAGGTTAATGAAATAATTTCAAATGATGGCCTAGAACACACCCTTGAAGGGGAGAGCCAGATTTTTTTTAATAGTGGCGTCATTGTACATACGTCGAGTGGCTTGCATTATTTATACTTTTTTGGTTCACGATAATGTCTAAGGCATTTAGTTTTTTTAATCTTTTTTTACTTTTAATCGTTTTTTTCTAAACCGCAGCAATTTTTTGAAAATAAATAGCTATCTTTGTTGTAGACTTTTTTTTTGTTGTAAACAAGTTTAGTACTCTTTTTCAATCACAAGTCACCACTAATCACACTCATACTGGTTGCGATGTGATGCGCGCCCTTTCTTGTGTGATACCGTGCTGCTGGAACGAGACGGTGTGATATCACGTGATCCAAGGCTGTTCCCAACTACTCAGTTACAACGCGTGATGGAAAAATATTTTTATTTTTTTTAACCACTCGAACGCTTTTTGCCACATTATGGCACTATTTCCAAAGCCTCTGATTGCTTTGCTGCCACAATGTGGAATAAATTCTGCAGATTCTTTGAAATGTTTTAATGTTAACGATTTTATAATATTTTTTTATAAATCCTACGAATATGTGATAATAGACAAAAGATAGGTGAATTCATTAGCTATGTAGAACTATAATCAGTTTGTATGCCTCCATATTAAAATTCGGGGTTATAATTTTTTTAATGTGGGCGGAAAATTTTCCTTTACCAATCCGAGAAAAAAGTTTCAAATTGCTCTATCGCTCCAGTATTAATAAAATAAAACATCGTCGAATATCAAAATTAAATTTTTTGCTCCAATTACGCTCTGGTAAAATCCCTGGTTAAAATCCTTCGGGAAAGTGCTGTTATACCTTTATAGAGCCAGTTGCCAGTAGAGTTGAAACGTTAAGTAAAGAAGGCTTCGACCAAGTATTATATTCGTCAATGAAAGAAGGACAATGCGCAATACGGCGTATTAACCCAAAAATTAATATCAAATCCAGCTCTAAGAAGTACTTTTTTTTATGACAATGGAGATTGGTTATTACGCAAAGCAAATTCCATACGTAGCTGCTTTATATAATCTAGATGGGGAAAATTAAATATAAAAAAAAATGTTTGAGAAACTCTGTATAATATGTCACAATATATCAAGGTACGAGGACATTATTTGCTGAACAATGAGTTATTCTCTTATTTACCAAGGCCGAAATATTTGCTGTAATATTTTAATATCGTTTAACAACTGACGTAGTTAATAGTTAATAATTACGATAATAATTATATATTTCTTTTGAAATAACGAACAACGATTAAGTACATTATCTATTAAATTGTTATTATTTATTCTGGCTGTACGTACAACATGTTAATTCGCATTTTAAATTAGCTCAGAAAAATCCGGAAGAACAGCTTTATCTACTGTTTTGAAAATATGTTTAAAAATGAAAGAAATCTGAATGCCTTAGAAATGCTTCCTAAATAAAAATAAATAAAAAACGATTGTGCTTTAGACCACACGACTGAAGTAAATACTTCTTTAACTACATCTATATGTATGTCAGACTGGATGTCTTCAAACAAACTGAAACTAAATCCAACCAAAACAGAATTTCTCTGGACAGCAACAAAAAAGCGTCAGTCAATACTAGACAAAACTCCTCTTATTACGTCTGGCTGTAACATCATCCCTAAAAATGGCGTTAAATTCCTAGGTGTATATCTAGACGAAGATCTTTCACTCAAATCCCAAATTAACAAAACAGTAAGCGCGGGATTCTTTTACTTGCGTCAAATCAAATCTATAAGGAGGAATATTCCAATTAAAGCCACAAAGATGTTGGTAAACTCTTACGTTGTATCACGGCTCGACTACTGCAATGGTATATACGCAAATCTCCCTAAAATATACACTGACAGACTCCAGTCAGTCTTTGACGCTGCAGCAAGGCTGATAACCGGCGTTTCTAAATATTCCCACATATCACAACACCTGCGGAACCTTCACTGGCTTAAGTGTCCTGAGAGAATCCAATTCAAACTTTGCTGGATGGTTTTTAAAGCAATACACGGCATGGCACCACCCTACCTGTCAGAACTGTGCATTCCAAATGATGTCAACACTAGGAAAGCCACCCTTCGATCAGCATTTTCAACAGCCATAGGTAGACTCTCAGTACCTATACGCAATCCCAATACCAATTTGGGAGACCGAGCTTTTGCAGTAGCAGGCCCAACAGCTTGGAACAAACTGCCTTCACATTTGCGAAAGATCGACAGCACACCTGAGTTCAGATCAAAACTAAAAACTCACCTTTTCAAATTATCCTATCCGCAATAATAACATCTCTCTTCAGTAATATTTCACTACTTAGTTCATTCGATTTTCGTTGATCGACTTATCTCTCTTAGACCACCCTTTAACCACACTTTTACCACACTTTGACCACACTTTGACCATACTTTGACCACACCGTGACTACACTTTGACCACACTGTAACTTTTTTTTTTTTTTTGTAATATTTTTCATAATTTGTAACTGACAGCACGAGCAGTAGGTAAACATTACAATAATTGAAGAAATAATAATATGTGTTTGTTAATGTAATTAGTATGTTAGTCATAAATATTTAGGTTTAAGATAGCTGTAAGTCATGGTACTAGTAAAGCAATATTGTGTAAATACCCACTCGATCTTAAAAATAAGTGTAGTTTTTAGTTGTAAGTCATTAGCTATAAATCTTTGTTATAAGCCATTTGTAATATACATATAGGTTAAATGTATAAATGAATTTGTAAAGCGCCCTTGAGGTGATTTTCTCACGAAAATGGCGCTATAAAAATCATCCAAACATTATTATTATTATTATGTCCGTATATATGTTTATATGTGTAAAATATATACATATATTAATTTTCTGCGAATATGTATTTAAATTTATTATCATTCGCCTCGCCCGATCAAGCCGTGTTCATCGACGTCCGCTCCCCCGCGTTTGGCGCGTCACTGGTATTTCAAAATACTGACTGAAATATTTCATGCACTGGCTATGAGAGGAAGAGAGAAAGAAAATGTGTGCGCGCACTGCTCTCTCTTGCATCTACAGTGCGCCCGTTCGCCTTGCAACGCATTTCACTTTTCGTTACACATTCGCCAGTTTACCCCTCAAGTCAAGCGTGCGCAAAGAAGAATTTTCTTCTAAAATACAAACGTGCACATGGCTTATTGATCGTGTTTATTGTTGAAATGCTATGGGCAAAAGGATGCAATATTTATGATTGTTTTCTTTATCACTAGGCACACATTTCTAATTGCTATGTGGGTGGCAAGCTATTTATGAACGATATACAAAACATTGCTTTGTGCCTCTTATATTAATACTCATTGATATACACACGCGAATGTATCCTGATTACGTACGCAGGTATGTTCATACATGTTATTATTTTGCGTTATCGGGGAAACCGTCGACATGTAACAAATTACTACTAACCCTACTGTTTTCAAAACGTGCAATATTTTAATCATTGCATTGTATATTGATAACACGAATTTTAGAAATTATTAATTATTGTATAAATTTCAGTAGAAAAAGGATATTAATCTCAGGAATTACCCCCCAAGTAGTGCGTAATGAAGTTTTACTTTAAAAAATATGAGTGTGCTTTAGACCACACGACTGAAGTAAATACTTCTTTAGCTCCATCTATACATCCGCATTTGCATCCGCATGACAGAGATATTTCATGCACTGGCTATGAGAGGAAGAGATAAAGAAAATGTACGCGCGCACTGCTCTCTCTTGCTCCTACAGTCGCTCGATATAACGCCTTCTCGTAACGCATTTAAATTTCCGTAACGCATTCGCCAGTTTACCCCTCAAGTTAAGCGAAAGAAGTATTTACTTATCATGTGTGATATTCTGTTATATTATGGATACGCATTTTTATTCGAACGCGCAACCTTTGGGCAGAGCCAATGACTTCACTGCTCTTATCTCAATATATTGTTCCGACAAAACACCTACATCATTATTAGACAAAAACAAACAACGGTAGTGTAGGAGGGATCTGAAGGCCCTTGGCTCAGATCTAGTCACTAATTACATATTCCTACGAGAACATGTTCGCCGCGTCATTTCCGGGGTTGTAGATACTCGTTAGTATCGGCCCGGTGAAAAAATACGAAACGTCGAGTCGCTTGAATTTGCTTTAGCCGTTATTAGTGACCAGTTTCGCCTAAAATATCTATTTAAAATATGTCTATATTCTCTCAGTATCACTCTAGTGAAAGACCATTATTTAGAATACTAAAATGTTGCTTAAAATTTCTTTATTTTTATGTACCTGTTGGTACCTACATGTTACACGAATATGTTTGTGTAAATAAATTAAATAAAATTAATATGACGTCAAATACAATACCTAATTGGTTTTTAATATCTGATAGGAAAGATTTCACGCGTATCTGAGCATGACTAGAATTTGGGCAATTTTGACAGAACAATGTTTTTGTTTGGGCTAAGTACGATAATATTGTGTCGTTATGGGCAAGCTTATTTAGCCTCTAACGGTTTGTAATGTACGGCGACAATCCCGTGGCAAATTATTTGACCTGTCGTATCTATATAATTGGGTTTTACTATCATTTGCCATTATGTTTTTTTGCACCATCATTAAGATTTTTAGATAAGAGATATAACTTTTTATTTTTATTTTGTCATTTTATCTTTTGTATCTTCAATATAGATTGCATGATTTATTATAGTATATCCTAGAAAAGTGTTGCCAAAAATTCAATTTTTATATTTCCCTCGGAAGGAGAATTTATTTATTTTTTTTTTTTTTTTTCCTGTAACTAACCTTTAACCTGTAACGCGTTGGTGAAATACAACAATTTGAAGTTGATACAGTGCTTGTAATTTTTGTTTATGTGATTGTCGCACAAGAGTTCCAACAGACCGGAATATTTTAAATACGACATCCCCAATTTGGGGTATGCCATGAGGCTGGAGGACGTGGGTAGGTAAAGAAGTTGGTGAAGTAAAGGGTTGGGAATTACCTGGCTATTCCGATCTGGTCACTAAACACGGCTGAAGCCATTTAAATAAAGTTTCGATTCTGAACGGTGGTCTTCAACAGAGCCATACTAAAAAAAAATAACACTTCAAGTCTGAAAATCCAGGCACCCACTCCTTTATTTTACACCACCTTTTCCACTTTCCAGGTCGTTTAAAAATAATTACACAGCAAACTTTTCAAAAAATATAAAATATAAATAATATAATATAACAAACTTTTCAATAATATATATAAAAATATTAAATGAAAAGGTAAAAAAATAAATAATAAAATGTGCTCTCAAAAAAATTATACCAATTTTTTAAGTGTTAGTATGTGCATCATGTATGAATGATAAAAACAAGGGAGATGGGTCATGAGTCATGATCATTGACCGGAGAAAATAAATCGTCTCTAACATCGTTAACCCATACATATCGCGTTTCTATCAATAGTATACATTGCATAGCGGATATCCGCTTTGGTAGTCCGCGCCGTAGTAACTCGGCGACAGTCGGCACGCTTCGATGCCATGTCTCCCTTTTAACACTTTACTACACGTGCAATTAATTATACTTGCAATAATAATATTTTGTTATAAGTAGTCAAAACAGAAACTTACATACATGTGTTTTGTTTTCACAACGAGTTTATTATTTAACATTTTCAAAGGATGACTGAATGTAATATTGGATAAAACATATTTAAGCTTGCGAGATTAGCAGTCCACGAATGGAGTTTTGATACCTACCGAAACTGATATCGTATGGCAGTGAGACACTGGCAGAGGAAGAACTAAAGTGGACTTAATGCACTGGAAATGAGATCCTTAAGAGGCTAGACTTTGAACGACACGCGGAACACCCGCGTCTGTCATTCTGTCCCGCTCTCAATAAGCTCACGCACACTGACAATACACGCGAATGCGAAATGTGCGAATGAGACAACGCTCAAATTTACCTACAGAAATCGCTCGAAAAGGGGTTTATGGAGAATACACTTTTCTACACCAAAACTTTCACGATATTAAAATTTAAAAAAATATATAATTTTTAGAAAGAAGAAGCTACATCGGTAGCTTTTTATAATTTTATAATTCTTTAGGAGAGTTGAGTTAGAAGCATTTTTTGATAAATCGTACATGTTTGACAGTGAATGTTTACGTTAATACGAAACGCATCGAAAATTCGAAAACATACCGACATAGTTTTCACCCTCTAGAAGGCAATATAAAAAAAAAATCATTTTGTGTAATTTTCGATATAGAAAAGAGTTTTTTCCCGGGCGTCCTTTTTGTATGGGCCGAAAAGCGAAGTCTATCGTCTTAAGGGGGCATGCACATTAATTACGTGAACAAAAAATGGGGGGGATGGGTCCAGTAAAATCTCATTTAAACCGATGGGGGGGGGGGGGGGGATCAATAAAATCTCACGTCATCTTTAAAAAAATATATATTATTATGGTAATAAAAAAGTTATGAAATTGTTTCACTTCTTTTAAAGTGTCCCGTTTTGCCCTCTGGAAAAATGACAATTTTTTCGGCGGATTTTGTTTTAAACATTTATTTTACTATAGTGTATCTCACGTGAGGGAAAGAGGGTCCCACCAAATCTGACTTAATCTCACCAGGGGGGGGGTGAGAAGTATAAATTGAGTAAAAACAGTTCACGTAATCAATGTATGCCCCCTTAGGCGGATGTACGGGTACTCACGTATTACTGTTGTTGTTAATACAAGTGAATGTCATGGACGCAAACGTGTAAATCTTAAATTATAATAACCTTGAGGATAGTGATATAATACCTGCCTAGACAGGAACTTTGAATTTTGATGGATGACTTTAGAATATCATAATCTTTTTACGATACGTACTTACAACTTGTGAGTTAAGTCGCGTTGTAAGTTAAAACACAAGTAAGTATATTATATTCTTGGGATATTATGCCGTGTTGCGCAACCTTCTTATTTATGAATGATTGAACACCTCTGCCACTGCAACGCTAATTAGGGAAAATTGACAGCAAATCTGAGATTATACAATAATACGATAGTTAATTATGCCAATTGTGAACTTTCCACTGATGATAGTGAATGATAAGGTGTGAGTGATGTGACATACTGGGGGTGTTTTCTTATTTAATTTATTTTTTAGTTACAATATATGAAAAGGGGGGGAGAACATAGGATTAGGATTCAGAGGCAAAGGACGGGAATATAATGTGGGTATTGAACTTTTCCTCACAATCTAATCGTAACAACAGTGCTCAAATCCATAGTAATGATGTTTGGAATGGGTGCTGGCATTTGTTTTAAACTTTGTAAGAATTAAATCAACAATCCCATTCTAAGCGTAATTCCCATAATAAAATTAATCAAATTTTCGTTCAGAGTGTGCGAACTCAGTGCATTGAAACGACTGATTTGTCACGATGATCGGTAACAATCCAAACGAATCTTCAATATAGATTCTTATACACTGATGATTGGAATGGTTTTATTCGATGCCAGAAAGAAAATTAGATTAGATTAAAGAAGTATTTATATATAAGAGTCTCAACTTCTCTCGAATTAAAGTAAGTTTTCTGGAGCGAGCGAGACTATGGCATCCCCAATAGGGGTATGGAAAGTGAGGCTAAAGATAGTGGGGAAGGGAAGCAGATAGAGAAGATGAAGTTGGGAAAGTACCTGGCTGTTCATATCTGGTCACCAAACACGGCTTAATCCATTTCAAGCAACGTTTCAATTCTGAATTGTGGTCTTTCACCAGAGCGATACTGAGAGTATCTTCCACTCTGGAACGTGCCGCAAATACTATTATTTTTATATATTTTATTTTTAATTAATTGATTGTGAAATAACACAAATGAATCAAATTAAAAAAGTTGGGTTTGAACCCGCGGCCTTCGGATTGGGAGTCGAGAGCCTTACCTCTCGACCACGGAGGCCGTCAGCATTATATTCATAAAACCAGAATTACGTATGTTGCACATACAATCTCTATTTGTATATTTAATTACATGAAGTTAAGCAGGATTAGGCACGTTTAATCAAAAACACCTCCACCCAGGCCAGGACACTGAGTCTTATAAATTTAAGATATTCCTATAGTATAATTACGGTATAAGCCATTCTACCTTACTTTAAACATGCTACACACATATTCATGTGTACAGTTAGGTACCAAATTTCTTTAAAAAGGGCTTACGACATAAATTATTACATTATATAAATAATTCCTATTTGGTTCAGTGTCCTGGCCTGGATTGAGGTGGTTTTGCTTCAATATCGTTTTAATATTGACCTTCTAGCCACACTAATGATGATTATTATTATATTTGTAGGCTCGTTATGTTATAACTTATAAATAACATCATAATGCACATTATAAATAATATTGTTTTGTTATATTTTTATCTCTTGTTATTTAGATCGTTAATTATTTTTTTTAAATTAAATATTTGCGGTGATGCACTGTACAATAAACTATTATTAATGATAATTACATGCAAATCATAACATACTGTTTCCTTACAAACGTCTCAAAAAATGCAATCTAAACCTTTTATTACTTTCTCGATAAATACCCCAAAAATGAAATAATATTACACAACAAAAAATGTTACAAAAACTACGTTAAGCTACTTTAAATAATCCGTCATATTCATGATTTATTCAGAAATATTCTGGGTTCTTACCAGGGGTGTTACGGAAATTCGCATTCGCATCCGCAAATGCGGAATATTCACATTCATTCTGACATCACATCCGCATCCGCATCAATTAATGCGGAGCTTTTACAGATGCGGATTCATATCTGCAACAAGTAACTGCATGTAAAGTAAATAGGCGGGATCGGAGTGGCGCGTGCCTCGCGCCTGTTTTCTATGTTGGTTCGCTAAATGACCGATAGGAAGGCACACATTGGTAACAAGATCCTGCAGGTTTTGTTTGTTTTGTTTTAGTTATCGATGTGATTCCCATTGTGAATCAATTACAGTGTTTGTTCACTGTGTTTATCCAAGTTTTTTGCGGAGTTGATGAATATTTCTACTAAGTGAAAAAGTAAATAAAAATGCCGCCACTAATAAAAAGCAGTGTCTGGACTTATTTTCTATTACTATTTATTAAATATAATTCACCAATTTTTAAATTTTATTTTGAAATATTTTTTTTCATTTTAGATTTAAAATACTAATAAGTAAGACTAAAAACTGATTTAGTTTTGCTCTCAAAATATGAATAAATAAAATATATTAAAATTAAATCGATTTTAATTTATTTATGTTCTTAAAATTGAAATATCTTTTAAAAAATCCTGAAATCCGCAATCGCGGATGTGAACCTCTAATAATTCGCATCCGCGACTGTCAATTTTTTTGCATCCGCAACAACCCTGGTTCACACTAATTTTCCAATAGATTTGCAGTTTTAACAACTGTGGCCCAAAATTAAATATATATTTTTGAAAGCAGACGATAGATTCTTCCAGATTTTAACCCAATTAAAAAAATATACTTATTTAAAATCTAGAAAGATTTTTTTTTTCAATTTCTTTGTCGCTTACCGATTGTTATTTTTCTTCCAAAATACCACCTTATATTGAACTTTAAAAAAACGCGTTTATTTACAGTATTTACACAAACGTTTTATAATGATTATGTCACTGCACTTTTGTTTGTTTAATATAAAAATAATTTATTCAAATTTCACACACATTGGCAAATCTTTCGCAAACATGAGAGCGATGGCGGTCGATGACTTTTTGGAACGTATTACAATTATTTGTAATAGTGTATCAATTATTGTACGCAAATGCACAGTAGTACAACATCGGACGAGTTTTTGGAGTCCTCTCAGTTTGCTAATACTCTACTGCTATCGATGTACCGTACACTAAAAGGCACAAAAAATGATTTTTTTCTCTCGCAAGAAAGTTAAAAACACGATTCACAAGTCATCAAAATTTTTAAAGCAACTGTAATTTTGTTGTAAGGCAGATTCAACTGCGCTTTAGTCATTGAATTTATATGTTTCTTCTGTTTTTTTACAGTTCGAGGATGCTTACGACATTGATGTCATGTAAGTGCCTACATACTCAATAATAATTTAGCAAAAACAAATTAACATGTAAATATATTCGTAAACGGGTAAGCCCCCATAATTGATTTTAGTTTCTGAAGTTAAAGTAAGTTGTTACCTGTTTTTAAATCAATGTACAGCAAAACGGATCTCTTCAAGACCTAGGAATTCTCATCTCTTTATAAAAGATGACTTAGATGACTAACTACTTATAGTAGGTAAATTATCAGATACCTTCCTTGTCCTGGATTTTGGCCTTGACGTTCTCAATACTGTCTGACGGTTCAACCTCCAGGGTAATGGTCATGCCGGTCAAAGTCTTGACAAAGATTTGCATACCACCACGGAGACGGAGGACCAAGTGAAGAGTGGACTCCTTCTGGATGTTGTAGTCAGAGAGGGTACGTCCGTCTTCCAGCTGCTTTCCGGCAAAGATCAACCTCTGCTGATCTGGGGGGATGCCTTCCTTGTCTTGGATCTTGGCTTTAACATTCTCTATGGTATCTGAGGGCTCAACCTCGAGGGTGATAATCTTCCCAGTCAAGAGTCTTGACGTCCATTAACCATTTTTATGAGAAAATTTATTTAAACATTGGAATACCCTGGAAATTTTTTACAATCGAAATTAGAATGGCGGATAAATAGATTATCTTTTGAAAAGTTTGATTTAGAGCCAGTTGTTTTACAGAAATACTAATGTAACGGAAATGTGATCTGACTTAGTATGCAGTTATTAGTATGTAACTAAAATCATTAGATGTTGGAAGTTACAATCCAATATGTCTGGACAATGTAACGGATCTGACGTTTAAAGTTCTATGAAACAACTGGCCCTTAGAGATGCCATAAAAATGTGCTGATGAAACATTTAGACTATTGCATGAACGTAATTAAAATATTATCCTTTTATATGCTATTATTTAGAAATTGCACTTTTTGATTAGGGCGTCCGCGATGGACTTGGACAAGGCCATGGAGCAGTCTCAGATGGCCATTGACTACTTCTTCAACAATAAATTCATCGAAGCTCGCGAGATAACCGAAGCATGGTAAGATATTACTTTCTTTAGTTTCAGATTTTCCGGATACTTTTTCAGTATATGAAAAGCGCATACGATTAAAATGCCAATATTTCGGAGTAACAAACAGCGGAAAGAATGCGTATCTAAAACCCGATCTCTAGCACCAACAAAAAGATCAAAATCGCCTTCATTTTTTGTTTTTTTTTCCACATTGTCGTCTCCTGCGTTTATTTGACATTGAAGCGCGGTAATCACAGATTTCAACAAACACCGCTGTGAGTGTGGCTCCAAACATGACCCGTCCACCATCATATTTTTACAGAGCTTCGAAATATTGCCGTTTTGCAATAAAATCCAAATAAATGGAATATTTATGAATGTATCCGAAAACGAAAACTGTTTTGAAAAGGTGATGAAATACGCTTTCAAATTTTATGATTCAAAATAAACATATAATATTTGAAATATAAACATTTTACGTGCAAACATAAAAAAGTTTTTAAAATTACCGTTAATGAAAAAAAATAAAAACACATAAGAATATATTTTATTAGAAAAATTGATGTAAAAATAATCATCTGCATCACCTGTAATGCAATATATTAATGAATAAAAAAATATAAATCATAAAAAATAAATTGATAATATATGTTCCTATGTAGGTATGTGTATTACCGCAAAAGAGTCCTAATTGCTCCCCACTCTCCGGTGCAAGTGGTACTATGGCAACCCCACAGCGAGGCTGAAGAAAGTGGGGAAGGGATGGAAGAGGAATCAGATCTGGTCAGCAAACACGGCTAAAGTCATTTGAAGCCACGAAATTGAATGGTGCAATTAAAGCTGAAACAATGTAACTTTTTATGTCTTTCAAAATACTACACATGGGGCATTTTATAAAATCAGTTTTATTTACCACTTCACACCTTTCTCGACATCGCATAAACATAATCGTACGATTTGTAAAAATTAGGCCTAGTCACTAGATTACTAGAAAGTGGAGTCAATAAACTCATAAACAATAAACAATTTTGGGACGGCTCGCAACCGGTAAATTTGTTGTTCTTCCGAGTGGCACGTTTCCGTACACCATCCACTTTCGCGTCAAAATAATATTATATAAACTCCTGGCTCCCCTCTCTCCATTCATCCTTTCTACACCTTCAAACCATCTCAATGTCCCTTCTTTACTCACGTTTTCTTAATTTAGTTTTAGTATGTTTTAGCGTAGTACGATTACATCAGCTTTGTACTTGTTAATGTAAGATTCTATTGTATTATCTCGTAACCATAATATTTACTTGATATGGCGAGTTGTGTTTTGCACAAGTATTCTTGGAAAAAAAACTATATTATTTTCTGAACACCATATTCGTAATTCGTAATACCTACGGTCTTACATGATATTCCGTTACCCCTGCCCATTTCTCATGTACGACTTGTTCAAATGTTCTGTAACGGAATTACAGAACATTTGATGTGACCTCACTAAACTTGATGTTACACGTGTTCGAGCTTTCGGTGACAAAACCATAAAAGCACACACACAATTATTGAGTCGCGTGTGTATAATAAATCCCATGGCACTTAAGTTGGGGTGGTGAAGCGGCCCCTCCTACCAGCGCAAACTTTTGCGTGGCAATTCATTCCATTGCATTGAAAGACACTTGACTCCCAATCGGAAAGTCGCGGGTTCGAACCCGGCGTGCGCAAATAAATTTTATTTGATTAATTTGGGTTATTTCACAATTAATTAATAAAAAAATTATATATACTATATTTGCGGCACGTTCCAGAGTGGAAGATACTCTCAGTATCGCCCTGGTGTAAGACCACCATTCAGAATTGAAACGTTGCTTAATAATGGCTTTAGCCGTGTTTAATGACTAGATCTGAATAGCCAGGTACTTCCCCATCTCCTTCCCTTCCCCACTTACCTTCAGCCTCACAACATTCCCGAATTGGGGATGCCATAGTCTCACTGGCTCCAGACGGGAGCAGTTGGGACTCTTGTGAGGTATTCTCTATAAAAAATAAAAATAAATTGCTGCCTGCAATGTATTTGAGAGCAGCATTGGCAATAATTAAAAAGAATTCTCCGCTCGTGTTTATGAATCCTCGCTAAAAGCTATCGACTTAGAACAGAAGAACCCGAGGAGGTGACAGTGTACAGCATTTCGGCGCTTTCATGGTGACGGTACAAAACATGCAAAACACACACGTTCTTTATCACGAAAATGCCGCCACTCTTTTTTATATACGCTAAATAATAGTGAGACAAAGGATGAGACAAAAGAAGGGACGCAGAATGAGACAAAGTATAGATGGGATGCCGCGTTTCGTTGCCGTCGCCGTTCCGTGGCCGTGGGGATTATAAGAGCAGCCTTTAAGAAGATAGACTTCGCTTTTCGGCGCATACAAAAAGGACGCCCGGGAAAAAACACTTTTCTACATCGAAAATTGCACAAAATGAATATATTTTTTTATTCTGCCTTTTAGAGGGTGATAACTATGTCGGTATGTTTTCGAATTTTCGATGCGTTTCGTATTAACACAAACATTCACTGTCAAACATGTACGATTTATCAAAAAATATCATTTAAGGAAAAATGCTTCTTACTCAACTCTCATAAAGAATTATAAAATTATAAAAAGCTACCGATGTAGCTTCTTCTTTCTAAAAATTATATATTTTTTAAAATTTTAATTTCGTGAAAGTTTCGGTGTAGAAAAGTGTATTCTCCATAAACCCCTTTTCGAGCGATTTCTGTAGGTAAATTTGAGCGTTGTCTCATTCGCACATTTCGCATTCGCATGTATTGTAAGTGTGCGTGAGCTTATTGTGAGCGGGACAGAATGACAGACGCGGGTGTTCCGCGTGTGGTTCAAAGTCTAGCCTCTTAAGTGCATCAGAACACCGCGCGGCGCAAGAAGTCTGTAAGAAGTTTCTATACCATACATACTTAATTTTCACTTGCAATATATCAATCCCAGTGAGATATCTTTTGTGACGTCATTGTTCTAGTAATTATTGTCATTTTCGTTTTCAAACTTTCGACGCTAACGATAACGTCAGTACGTGTTTTCACTGGGACTAGTATATTCCTACCGGTTGCGCAGTTTGGTTTGATTATGTGCAAATAAATTTATTATCGTTTTCAAATTAGCTCTCCCGTATTGGTGTCAGTTTTTTTTGCAACTTTTTGTAAATTTATGACTTTAGTTATAGTCCATATTTATGAGCACATTAAAATTTTGATGATGAATCTGGATTTTAGGAACTTTTCGGAGCATTTGGATTTTATTTATTGATGCTATATTCCATAAACATATTAACATAAAAATAAAATTGTGGAATTGAATCGTGGGTACCCAATCCCTGGGCACTTGCGAGGTAATAGTAGACTGCCTTTTTATGTGAATATCAACTTATTTTGCACAAGAGTCCCAACTGATCCTTCCGGGGCTAGTGAGACTATGGCATCATTAATTGAGGTATGTCGTGAGGCTGAGGCTATTGGGGAGGGAAGGAGAGGTGGAAGGCTGAGGTGGGGAAGTACCTGGCTATTTAGATCTGATAACCAAACACGGCTAAAGCCATTTCAAGCAATTTTTCAATTCTGAATGGTGGTCTTTTACCAGGGCGATACTTAGAGTATTTTCCATCCTGGAACGGGCCGCAAATATACTATACATATACATTTATTGTTTTGAATAAATGAATTCGAAAATAACTAAATTAATCAAATTAAATTTATCATTGAAGAAGAAGATAACAATAATAGTCTAATTTTTAAATTGTGAAAATGAACAAGACACAGAAAAATAATAAAAGATAATTGTCGCAACTGGGACACGAAACCAGAACCTCACGTCTAACCGGATATAAATTTAATTTATTTGCTGAGTTTGAATTAGAGGGTTAATAGTAATAGCTAGATTTAAAATTTATTTAAAAGATTTTAATTTTTCTTTATTTATTTTTTTTTTTCACCAGATTTACAGGAACGGGTTTAGTTTTTCCCATAGGAAAAACTAAACCCTTTCATACACTTTTCCATATAAATGATCATCTAGTAAATCCACGTTATGCAAGTGTATTATATAAGTATAATTAATACAAAACAATACAAGAACAACACGTTAATCTACCAAACTATTAAATGGGAATATAATTCACCGTATCCAGATATTTTCATATCAGAGGGTTCGGCTCTGTGGAATTCCTAATTTGACCGATAAATCCTACTGATCCCTCAATATAAATATTTAAAAAATCTTTCGTAATTCTACATGTATTTAAAATGACTGATTTTTGCATTTTTATATACAAATTCTTTGACAAATCTAATATGCCTAAATTTTTAATAAGAGAGCTAGGTATAATGCCAGTAGCCGAAATAACAAAAGGTAATATTTTTATAGTCTGAGAATGCCAAATTCTTTTAATTTCATTTCCTAAATCTGTATACTTTCTTATTTTTTCAGAAACAGATTTTTGAATATTACAGGAATTTGGAATAGCTACATCAATAATATAAGTTATTTTTTTAATTTTGTCATGTAAAACTATATCAGGTCTATTATGACCAATTGGCCTGTCTGTTAGTATAGTTTTATCATAGTAAATTTTAAAGAAATTATTTTCTAAAAATGAATTTGGTTCGTATTCATAATATGGTACTATATTATGACAGTCAATCAAGTTATGTTTAATTACCAAACTTTGGTGAATTATTTTTAAAACCTGATTGTGCCTAAATGTATACTCAGACGGCGCTAATATAGAACATCCTGATATAATGTGTTCTATAGTTTCCGGAAAAGCCATACATTTTCTACATAAATCATCAATTTGATTTGGATCTTTGATTATATGCTTCCTATAATTTTTGGTATTAATTACTCTATCTTGAATAGCAAGCATAAAACCTTCTATTTCTGCGCTCAACTCTCCAATACTCAACCATTTGTTTGATGAAAGTTTGTCAACATACGTTTGGTTGAGATAATTGAAGTGTTTTGCGTGAATAATTTTATTTGACCAGGAATCTAATAATTCCTGGTTGGTATTTATAAAAATGTTGGCATTCTCGTCGTATAAATTTAAATATAAATTAAGATTTTTATTACTTACATTAATTTGTATTAACGCCGGATTGCTTGTCTAGAGCCTTATCCCTCGCCTTAGGCCATCTTACTTGCCTCTTATTGACGATTATCGCACTGAATTGCTGATCTTCTTAATTTTTTTTTGAGATTTCTAGTTTCAGGGTCGCTTATCAGGGGAGGGGGGGGGGGGGGGGGGGTTATCAAGATCAACCCCCTCCCCTGCCATCGGACTCATCTCGAAAAATGACGGTACTCATAGATTATATTCCTGAAATATATAACAAAATGATTTGCTCCTATCTCTTTTATCAATGTGATGTAAATAGTAATTTGCGGTAACTAGAGGTCCCAAAAAACTTTTACACCCCCCCCCCTCTCCCGATTTTGCTACAGCTACGCCACTGTCCAACCAAAACCCTTCAATTTGTGCTTGGGTTGCATCGAGGCGAATTGAAATATATTTAAATAAATCTGACACCTTTTTACCAGATTTTCGAACCAGAATATCCGCATTCTACGTGATACTCCTTTCCCTTTGCCTGCGAGCGGGTTCGAACCCGGCGTGCGCAAATATATTTTATTTGATTAATTTGTGTTTTTTCACAATTAATTAATAAATAATATATATACTATGTCTGCGGCATGTTCCAGAGTGGAACATACTCTCAGTATCGCCACCATTCAGAATTGAAACGTTGCTTGAAAAGGCTTTAGCCGTGTTTAGAGACTAGATCTGAATAGCCAGGTACCTCCACACCTTTAAGTTACCGACCGAAGTTACCGACCGATTGTCGGTAACTTCTCATCTCATCTAGGACAACTGCAGATCGCAAAAGAGTAGGTGACAGTTCATAATGACTAAGTGTCCATAATATATTCGGTATCAACTGTCGTTTTTACGTTAGCGATCTGCAGTTGTCCTAGGGAACGATGAGAAGTTTCCGACAATTGGTCGGTAACTTCATATCGATCGACCATGCTAGCACACCAGAACATGATAAAAAAATAGGTTAGGCTAGATTCAATTTTGTTTATTTCAAGTTCGGTTAGGTTAAGTTAGTTGTTTATTTAATTTTTTTCTTCAATATTCTCTTTTTAGATGGAATAATATGGTATGGATGTTTTTCAGGGCGAAGACCTCCACGTACCACGCCACTGGAGAGTGTGTGTTCGCCTTCCTCTCCGCCACGCTGACTTTCGACAGGGAGCTGATTGCCGACGCGAACACCAAGATAAAACACTGCATCAACCTCTGTAACGCCCAGCGCAAGAAGAAAACCATCACAGAGACCTTGACGGGAGGAATTATAAAGAAGGTAAAATTTGAAATAATATATAAATATATATACTTTTGTGTAGGGAAAATATGCGTTCCCTTGGACATTTCCCAGTTTTTAGTAAACTTTTATTTTTCATCAAAACTATCAGCAATATATTTTATGAAATGACATATTTTGAAGCTCATATAAATGATCTTTTGTAATCCGATTTTTTTATTTGCTATCTTTTTTGTATGTCGTGAAATAAACGCAATCGAAATAAAACATATTTTTCTGTCCAGAGGAATAATACCCTGTATATTCCTCTGGTCACTGTGTAATATTCCTCTGAACAGTATTTGTTCCTCTGCACAGCACACAATTTATGCTTTCTCTGTCATAAATACAATAAAACAATAATAGCAATACATCGTTTATTTAAATAATAGTACAGTTGTTATAGTCTAGTATATTTTTGATGCCATACATTTTTCTGGATTATGTATTGTCATCGTAAAACCTTATTTAGAGGTTAAAAAAAAATTAAAATAAAAGAGTTTCTGAAATGGGGGGTGGAGGTGGTGGGAGGGTTCTTCGAGGATGTCTCATAAAGCTTGTGTCACGGCTGACCACATGCATTGAACGGGGCGGCAATTATGTGGAAAAATAGTCAACTGGTGTATCAACAATATCTTGATTTTTTTTTTTTTTTCAAATACACTTTTTGTAAAAAAATATAAAAATCTAGGTAGTACACTTAAAATCCTTCGGTTACATGCTGATACGTATGTATTGAATTTTTCTAATTTTGCAGGTAAACTACGACACCATAACTGACGTGGAGGCCCATGCGGAGTTATGCTATGCCGAGGTGCTGCTGCTGAAGGCCATCCTGACCTTCATGGAGGATGAGGAGCTATTGTCTCTGGTGAAGGGAAGTCTGAAGATCAAGTCGTGCTACAACAGCTACAAGTAATACTAAATCTATTGCACACTGTTCTAATAGGCCCTACACACAATCCGACTTGCAGAACCCGACATGTCGGGTCAGATAGTGATTAGAGGTGAAACCGCCGACCGAATTATTATTATTACCTTGTCGGGTTGTCGAAATATAATATATATACATAATATTATTATATTGCAAATTTGAAACACGGCTTGGACAATAATATATATAAATATTTTTTTCGTTATTGAGGTATTTAAAGTTTCTACCAAGCAGAGATAACTCTCAAATGGTGACCCCTTTCAGGCAAAGTCAACAACCCACATGATCAAGTTTTAAGATACCTAAATTTGAGTATTAGAGAAGTAATTTTACTAGAATGCTCACTTAAAAAATATATATATATATATTTACTGGCGGGTGCCACTCAAAGAAGAAAGTGTTTTAATTTTGTTCATTGAAGTACTTTTGGATACATAATACTTTGGTTTCTTCGTCTGGTGCGTACACTAATAAATCAGCAGGTTTCCATCGGTAGGTTTGAGCAGGTCATATACAGCTGCTTATGTGAGAAGCATGATTATCCAAATTTACTCCTGCTATCCCCTAATGCTACTATGTCTCCTTGCAATCCCTCCCCTGTCCCCCACCCAACCCGTGCATGCTTTTTCCTGTGTTTCCCCGTTCCCGCCCCTAATTCCCTTCCCCTACAGCGTCCCCTGAATTCCCCTCCCTCGCCAAACAATTCATTTTGCGAATTGGCGCGCCGCCACTTATTGTAAAAATTTTTTACATCAGAGTTCTCCAGTATATACAGAAACCTTCTCAGGCAGGCTCACATCAACTCACCAAAGTTTAATCGCAATTAAACTTTGGTGAGTTGAAATCCTTTATGAATTATTTAAGAATTCATAAAGGAGGAACCAATAAACATTATTTTTTATATATTAAGATTACTAATTGCCAACACAAGGATGGTTCAAGATTATAGTACCGTTAATTATTATTATGCGGGTGGATAAACTTTTGAAATTTCTAATACATAAACTTTAAATCTGTATTGACACATTTTTTCTTTCAAATTTGCAGTATTTCATAAATGTGTGTTGTGGTTTGGCTACTTTTGCCTGAACAGTGACCATAGTATTTATCTTTCTGTAATTTTCAATTGTTCGTTTAGAAAAAACAGTGTTGAGAATGATTGAAGCCGCATAGGTATATTTATATAAATATAAACCATTAATACTTTGGAAAGTGACAATTGATGTTTTGCAGGGCATGCGCAACCATTCTGAAGGTCAGAAACTGGGAGAATGAGACCTCCAAGATTCACTTTGAGAGCGGGGTACGGATGGGCATTGGCTCCTTCAATCTGATGATCTCCCTTCTGCCAGGCCGGATCATTCGCTTGCTAGAGTTTGTTGGGTTCAGCGGAGACAAGGTAAACATTAGCTGAAGTAGATACTTAATCCTTTTCTGCGCTTGATTATGACAATGTTGCTGTTTATATGCATCCTATAGTTGTTGTTATTCTTTCTAGTGACTTCACTAATTTCAACCTATAATAGTTATTCTGTTATATTATTAAATCAGTGGAGTCACTAGAAAAATCTACTATAATTATGTTACGATTATTATTAAAATGAATACATACAGGCAAATCATTTTAAAGAGTGTACTTTTGAATGTCCATATGTATTTGTGCACACCAATAGTATTGCGAACACGCTTCAAACTAGTTAAGAACACCTGCCGAACAGTCCTTTCTTACCCCGCAGTGGCCCTACGATGCAGTACACTAACAGCCTTACTAAAAAACAACACTCCGCGGCCGTTAAACGGTGTTTCTGTAGCACGTTGTGTAAAGTCTGTACATTTCGTTTTTCAAATTCTTACTAAACAAAATATATGGTTTTGATCTGACAACGTCGCCATTTTACCAGCCTTACTAATAAAAATTTGTACAATGGTCAAACAACCATGTATGAAGAATCCTTACTAATTAAAAACTGACAAAAAATTGTTCATGGAAAGATATGTACATTGCTTACACGGCCAAGGAGGGTAGTTTATCTGTTGTATATATTTGTTCCATTTGTAATTTTCAACGAATTTCGAATTTTTTTTTTAATGTCCTATATATTTATTCTTTTTTGAGATGTCGTAAAAACAAATACCATTTTAGAACCAAAATTTAATTACCTTTAAGATTTTCATATCTAAAATATACTTAAATGTTTAAAAACTGTAGTATTTTAAGATTCAAACATCAAGTTGAAAAAAAAAACTCACTTACCCCAAACACTTTCTATTAAAACATTGAAATATTTGGAAAAATTCAAAATTCAAAAAACCGAGGTCCTTTTATTTAATGATTTTAAAATAAATCTGTCACCTCACTTTTTACTCCTTCAAACAATAAAAAAATATAAAAAAATCTTGAAATTCGCTTTTCATTTCCAAAAATTTACAATAAAAAAACTCACGTTTGAATACATTGCTTGCACATCTTAAGGCATTAATTTCTTTGATACGTTTACTAAAATATGTATTAGACATTTTAGTCACCAAAAAACATCACTTTCAAGAATTTATAATAAAATAAAGATCTTAAAATGCAAATTATTTCTGAACATAACCTATGAACCATTTTCTGACAGCTTAATTTAGAACACACGATTTTAGTGCCACAATTTGACTTAAACTAACGAAAAACAACACAAATTAATAGTAAATATATTGATTACATGAATATAAGTGCGAATTAGTCATAAATATTGAAATCATTAACGAAAACATCATATTAATCACATACAAAATCGTGACCGACTTTCTTCTGCATTCGCGGCTATTTTTTTCAGCGGTAAAGCAATGCGCAGGCGCATCAATCACACCACCTAGCGGATTATTATGAAAACTCCTATTTACAAGTAAAATTTCCAGCGTTGCCACATGTAAAGATTCACAAAAACACCGTTTAACGGCCGCGGAGTGTTTTTTTTTAGTAAGGCCGTTAGTATTTATCTGTAAAACTATTCAAATTTCTATGTGGTTTGTTACTTCACTGATTTTAACTTGTTGAAAGCCAGCATACAAAAAATATTTTTTTTCAATACGACGTAAAATATTTGACAGTTCTCACCTTTCTTATGAATTCAATTTTTATAACATTTCTTTTGTGATATATTACAAAAATTACATCAAAATAATGTAGATAAAACGAACTTCCCAATAATCACTCAAATCTATGCTTTCCGCAATGGATTTATATAAAAAAACAATGAATAAATATAGACATTGAATATGACAGCGTTCATATTATCAAGCGGCAGCCATTTTGTCCGCCATCTTTGGTGCCCGGCGCGTCATTGGCAATTAATATGAATTATTCGGAGTGGCTAAATGCTATCCGGTATTTCGTTATGTCAAGAACGAGAATGGCCCAAGCGATTCTGACCTTGTTCTTCATACAATTTCTTTATACATAAGGGGCAAAATTGCTTCAAAAATCCAGACCCGCCGGGGGGACTGCAGCCTGCAAGAGGTTAAACAAATGATAATAAAATTATTATTCTGTTACGCAATTAATTCACTGGTTTCACTAGCTTTGATTGTAAGTAAAATTCAATACAGAAATTCTATTTTCCTTGTGAATTCCAACAATATTGAAAATGTCAATAATGAAAGTGGGTTGCAATATTGAAAGCATTCCTGTAACTGGTAAAAACTTTTCCGAGTGAATGCAAACTTACTCAAAGCTTGTTTTATAGCGCTTTGTAATGACTGTTTTGCTTATGAAGTGTTATGAAACAGAGAAATTTCTACTTGCACAAGTTTTATACAATCCGTTAGTTTTAAAATGTTTCCTAGTTTATGGCTTCCAATGAAAACTTCATTATGCGTCTTTATTTTCCTTTTTCAAAATTTGATTGTTCAAAGCGAAAAGATATTATTATTCTCTAGTAGAAGTTTGACATGTTAAATATGTGAATCTTTAATATCTCATACGTTTAACATTTTTGCGGCGATATTTATGTTTATAAAGCGATATGTAAAATTATGGCAGTGTGTTATTTATTTTGATATTTAACAGAATCAAGGAATCAGTGAGCTGCTGAAGGGGTTGAACGGGGAAGGTGGTATCAGACAGGTGCTATGTGTGATGACTATTCTAGGTTATCATCTCATCATCTGCTACATCATCACTGACCAACCTGGAGACCTGGCCTTGTGTGATGAAATCATCAAAAAGCAGCTAGAGGTAATTTCTTAGTAATTCAATTTTTGCTTAATATTTCAGTCCCATTTGGCAACCAATCAATCCACTAAAGAGAATGAAAATTATATTTAAAATTTCGGATTACTAATCGAGAACCGTACCTCTCAACCACGGAGGCAGTCAAAGTCAAAGGGAATACAATAGATAGAAGATTATTGAAATTGATCAACTCGTTTTCATTGGATCTCCAATCTAGCATCTTCAGCTCGCTTTGGGCGTTCACTTACATAATATGTACCTAGTTTTCCCAATGACATTCATTCACTTCTTACTTCTCGGTACACGCTTCACTATGCATATCGTAATTTCATAGAAACATATTTAATTATGGAAAAATTAATGTTTGCAGGCTTATCCATCAGGCGTGTGGTTCCAATTCTTCAAGGGTCGATTGGAGTACATGAAAGGCAACTTGGACGAGGCCATAATGTGGTACAAGCGGTCCTGGAAGAGCCAGGACATTTGGCCCCAGTTCCACCACTTATGCTTCTGGGAGCTCCTATGGGTGCACTGGTATGTATAAGCATGATGGTACAAAATATTGACCAAATTTCTCTTGTTTATGGTAATATATTTGCCATAGTAAAGTTATATGTCAGATGTGCAAAAAGCCTTGTTGCAGTAACTTGGGATACTCTCTAGCAGTAACTTGGGATAAACTAGCTCTAGCTATTTAAATTATTATTATTATTATTATTTTATCTATTCTAACCATTTTTATTATGTACATATTTATATTGGTCCATTATTCTAGCCCTTGATTGTTATGTTTTCCAGCACCTCCCTTGATTGGCGTGAGGCAATGCTGTACTGTGACTACTTATTGGAAGCAAGCCGATGGTCACGCACCATTTACTCCTACCAGAAGGCTGCCATCATGATCATGGCCTGGGATGATCTGTCCGCCACTGAGAAGATGACCTGCACCAATCTAATGAAGTAAAGCCAACAATCCTTCTATTAAGCTACGGACACACATGCTCATTTGAAGCCAAAGAGCATGCTACCTAGTAGCAATTGCTACCTAGTAGCATGTGTGTCAGTGACGTTGCTAGTAATGAGTATGCTCATTTGAAGCCAAAAGAGCATGCATGAGCTCATTGGATTATCGGATGGAAGGGGAAGCCTCTAAGCATGTGTGAACAGGCTGGCTTATGAGCATGCTCATTTCAATCCGATCTCAGTTCGGAATAGCATTCCGCATTTGAGTATCTCGTTTTTGTATGCAATTCTAGAGATTAGCTCGTAAATTTCTGCGGATGCATTCGTAAATGATTCTTATATCCGTTGACATCTTTTTCTCGCGTTTCTACTAACAAATGATTATTGCTCTTCTAGTGATCCAATTACAAACCAAAATCTATCGTTTTATTTTCTTAATATAATAAAATCTTGTATAACCATTATAATTTTTTGAAATAATTAATAATTGCGTTGCAAGCAATAAGATATTCTGGGCGAACAGAACTGATTCTATACGATGACATTTATTATTTGACATGAGCATGCTCATTAAAGAGCATGTGTGTTCAATTGTTGGCTTTAAGCATGCTCATTCATGAGAAAGCTCAAGCCAAGCCTGCTCATTTATGAGCAAGTGTGTACAGTTGTGTGAGCATGCTCATTAATGAGCATACTCATAAGCCGGCTTGTAATAAGCAAGTGTGTCAGTACCATTAATGAGTTTATCGCCTACAGTGACATTTCATGCTATGTATTTACAAACGTATCATATTAATTAGAGAATGCTGAGTACCTACACACACGCATGTCTGAAATGTCAGAAAGCTTGGATTTTTAAGTATGACCTAGGTAAATACAACATACCATAAAACCAGAACTAAATAACCTTTTGCGAGGTAACTTCCCTTTCTGAAGATCCAAATCATAATATAATATGTAGTCTATTGTTATCAGTATCTATGCTCTAAAAATGATTCTAACTCCTTTTCTTTTCTACACTCAAGTGTTTACATAATATACCTTTAGCATCATTACATTAATTAGCATCCTGAAAGGGCCGGCCCTGTGCAGGGACAATTGCAGCGGTCCGTTCCAGGCACCGACTTGCCAAGGAACCAAGGCGCTGATAATACCTGTGAGGTGTTTTCCAGCACCGGCTCTGCTCCTGAATTAATCTTGTTTAATTTTTTTCCAGAGATGCTCCGTCTTACAAGCAGAGGATTGCTGGCAAGTCTCTGCCGATGGAGAAGTTCGTCATCAAGCGTTGCCTGAAGTTTATTGAAAAGGGAGAACGACTCCTGCTGCCTGCAATTGAGATGATGTATCTCTGGAATATGTTCCGTGTTTTTAGCAGTAACTTCTCCGTTGGGGACAAAGTACTTAAGGTAAATATTGTAAAAAAAATTGATTTGAGAAATAAAGCGTGCAAAATTAAACTATAGTAGTATTTTGTTCAAATATATAACTTGTTTTTAACAATTAACTTCACGTCACTTACATCTGGAAAAATTCTCTGTGAGAATCAATGTAAATAAGGTATTATCTTCAGGCATGACAACAATGTTGAAGATGCAGAGGAAATGTTAAAAAATTCGTGCAAAGATGCTCTCTGTTGTTTCTATCAGTTGAGTGCCGAAAAGAAGTTAAAAGTAATTCATTCATCACGTGACCGTATTAGCTCAAAATTTTTGACAAATAAATCTAATTGTTGTTATGAATTTTTCCCTGCCGATATTATTATTAATAACATACCGGTTTTGCTTAAGTCCAGCTTCATCAGTTTTAAACTAAAACTATTACAAATATATAGAATGAGCATACCTATACATATTAAATGTATAGGGAAAGAGATAATGAAGGGAAAAGACGTTAAAGATTGAGACAACATTTAAAAATTTAACCAAAGTAGCAAAGAGTTTAAAAAATATATTATTGATTTTTTCAGTTGCTTGAAAATACCGAGGCCGCTGGTGTTAGTGGTGTCGATGAGAAAGCCCTTCTTCTGCTGTTGAAGGGTTCCGCCCTCCGTCACCTCGGAGCGCATCTGCAAGCTCATAAATGTCTGGATACAGTTATCGGGTAACATTCATCAGTCACACATAAATTAAAGTATCTTAACAGTAGATTATTACTAATCCAATAATGAAACATTGTATTTTGTTTTCAGTTTGAAGAAGCAAATCAAAGAGGATACCTTCCTAATTCCATATGCCATTGTGGAGATTGGTCTCCTGTTCAACAACATGGGGCAGAAGAACAAGGCCATAGGCTCATTGGAGGACGCTCGGTAATCACAGCAATTATTACATGCCTAATTTATATGCATTTTTTTCTGAAGTTATATCTTCCTCGGAATTGGCTAGACCTGCATGCTGTAACTTCCTTAATCTGGACGGACCAGTTGTAGGAAGATTGGCCGTATTTCTGGAACATTTCCTGCTAGGATAAGCTTATATTATGAGAATCTGGTTGTGGTAACAAAATTGTGCCATATAATTTATGAATGTTGTTTTTCTTCTTTTACAGCAAAAACTATTCTGGCTATTCTCTCGAGTCCCGCCTGCACTTCAGAATACACACCGCTCTCACCCACCTGAAGGGTTGAACACACTCATTCTTCATCGATTCTTAGTTTTATGGTTGTTCCGCTACGTACTTCTTAACACCCCATCTCAAACTAGAAGTCAGCCTAACAATCCCAACACAGTGAAAGGGGAGGGAAGTAACAAACTGTCATCCTTACCTGTGGAATGAAACAGGCCTAATGACGATTTTAGAGTCCATCTAACGAAGCATTCAAATGTACTATTTTTCTTCTACATATTTTAATATAATAATGTTAATTAGCTGCTGAAAAAAAAAGAATTATGTTGATAAAGATTTATAAGAGTTGTTTTCCCAGATTATAATATAATATACAATGTTATAACTTTAGAGTTAGAAATTCCTAGTTGTTTTGTAATAAAACATAAGTTGTTTTTTGCACGGTTTTTTGGTACTGGTTAGTTTGACTATGCAGCACAATAGTAGAGATTAAAATTATAATGAAAATGGCTTTTATATATATTTTTACATAGTTAGGGGTTTTAATACTTTTGCATTGAAAGATTTGCATTATTTAAATTTAAATATAATCCTTAAATTAATTATTTTCATAAATGTTAATACTTAATACCATAACATACTTATTTATTAGACTCACATTATAAAAGTGATTGATGTTTAGAAACAAAATGCTTTTATTGTTATGCAGCTGCTGTCAATGTTCTTATAATAAGTTTTACTACGCCGTGTTTGATGGTATGCCTCAGATTGATTAACATGATTTTTTTAAACAATTTTGATAAAGGTTGTGTGAAATATATTACGTATTGTGATTATTTTTCGATCAATTCATTATGTTGTACAAACCAAATGAATTTTTCCATTATTTATCACCAAGTTAACATTTTGTAGTTTTACAGAAATGGATTATAAATTTTATATAATCGTACAGCTGAATCATTTTAGAGAGACTTTTGCTTATGTAGTGGTTTACTGTATCCTAGATCAACTATAAGGGTTATAAGAGGGTACTGCGGATGTTCCACACTATTTCAAAACAATTTCACTATCAGTGTGTACAGATACATTCAAAAGTACAATTCTTTAGTTTACAATACGTCCAAAATTCAAAATAATGGAAATCTTGATGTAAAGGGATATTTAATCCGTTTTAAATAAAACTAGATTTTTGTTAATTACACAAATAATTAAATCAACTTATTTACTTATTCCGAGTACATATTTGTCCAAAGGTTCATTTCGCTGTAATCATAGTTGAGTGATAAATATATTTACTTTCTCTTTGTATGATTTTGCACAAAACCTGATTTTTAATGAATCAATCAACAACAACAGTGTTTAGTCAATGTATTTTTTTTTTACCATTGTTGTTGTTTTTTTTTGTATTATTTACTGAACAACATCATAACTTTTAATATTTATTCATATAGGTACCAATAATCACAAGTTATGATCATGACCAACCTTTTACTTAAATACATATAATATTTTAATGATCTTATTACAAATCAAACATCACTTTTGTTATTTATATTTTTCTGACAGCTGATTTAATCTACCTATTTATGTACAATACATACCATACAGCGCCAGTATTAATTGCCAATATGGTTTAAAAAACATCCTATTTAAATGAAAATTTATTATTAAATTATGCCAAAGATAAATTTACATCTAGTTATAATTACTACCTCTCAAAGTACTTTGATATATTTTTATAGTAACTTTGTAAAGATCAGTGCCCACTGATTAAACTTTCCAAATTTTTATCAGTGGGCCCTTACTTACCTTTCCCGTAACTTCCTGCTCATAGTTTCATAATCTTGTGAAGGTTTTCCATTTTTTATTCATTCCAATATTTGATTAATAAAATTCTCTTAGAATGCAACACATACGCATATATTATTTTGATTATTGAAATTAAAATGAAATTATTTTAAAATGTGAATTTTATTATGTTATGCAAACAATAATGCATTGGACAATATGATATATATTAATATTAATAATAATTTGATGACATTAGATGATAGCTTGGTAAAAGACGAAGGTACGAATTCATTAACTTAATGGCGATACCTGATCAGAATGCCAACGAATATTGTGGCTTATTTTATGGGTATTTGTGAGAATCTCTTCAATGCTAATATTTAACTCAATTTTTTTCAAAAAAATCTTTTTGGTCAGGTCATTTGATCCAAGAACAACATAATACAAATATGACCACATAAATCAGTGGCGTGCATTGCTCTATGATCAAAGGTAGGCTGTGTGTAGTTTTCAAGTTTCCGTAAACATTGTGCATTGAATATTTAAAAATAGCCATTACATTATCATCTTCCACTGATTGTTGTGGCCAACTAAATAAATGACTTCACAAGTTCCTTGCCTATTTGTATGCAAGTATGAAAAATGATTTTTTTTATAACATTATGTTTATAGTTCGTTTTTCTCAGGGCAGGCAAAGCTCTTATGGACTGCACGCCACTGCTGTACATACATAATATGTATTATTATATATATCTTGGATTGCAATTGCACTTCAATAATTTTTAAGCATACCATCCGTGATGGAATAATTTATTGTTATTATTTACTTTTAAACCCCTGTTGACTAAGCTCAGCTTATGGTGCAAGGGTATAAGTCGGTCCCTGATGCTGCTGGGATTCGAACTCTACCCAGCGCACGTCAGCCAAGCGGCCTATCGACTACCAATGGTTGTTGAAATTTACATTTTTCTTAAGAATAATGTTTGGTTAAAATTACCAATACTATTTATTCGAAAAGACTGTATAAATGAGATGAGAATTGTAAACGATTGTAAAATGTACCAATTCAACAGAATATAAATAAAGCTCGGCATCTTAACTCTTTACAGACTTATGTTAACTATCAGGTGTTTGTTTTTGTATAAACAATTGTTCTAGATAAAAATGAGAAGCTATTCTAAATCTTCTTAACCTCTCATTGGCCGTGTGCCCACCGGGAGCCACCGGTGAACGTTATTTTTTTTTTTTTTTAAGCGATTTTGTCCCTTGTGTATAAAGAAATTGTATCAAGAACAAGGTCAGAATCGCTTGGGCCGTTCCTGTTCTCGACGACACAAAAGGCCGCATAGCGCCTAAAATGTCTATTATGCACTTGGCGTCACTTTGACAGCCGTTTTTGGACGGACGGACATAAAATGGACGGAGTTTCATTGTTTTTTATATAAATTCAAAGTGGAAAGAATAGATTGGAGGTATTATCAGGAATATCGTTTTATCTACATTATTTTCATGTAAAATTTATAATATTTTACAAAAGAAATGTCAAAAATATTGAGTTCGTAAGAAATGTAAAAATTTTTATGTTGTAATGAATATTTATATTTTTAGCATTATTTGTTTACGAGTTTCTTATACAAAATAATATTATTAGTAACAACAGTTGTATAAACTACCAAAATCTGAAGGAATTGTTACTGTAAACTTATAAAATTCGACACAAAAAAATTCTGAAGTTCACATTTGACATTTGATTTTTTTTTTAAATTTTGTTTGGCCTTGGACATGAATAAACTAGCGAAAATTAATTACATAGGTTTCTACAAATTATATAAAATGACATCTCTAATGCTATATATATATATATATAGACCAAAATAATTTCTGTCTAATGCCTTTGCCTGCCCGGCCAGGAGCTGTAATAGCTGGTGAATCATTATCAGTAAATTATTAAAATGGGCGCAGTAGGATGCTGAGTTTTAAAATCTCGTTGTTTTGATGTTTAGTACATTTTTTTGTGAAATAAATGTGATTATTTTCATAAATGTATACCTACTTATGTTTGAATAAAATAATAAAAATTTAAGTGCATTTTCATGATATTCTCATCCCCGTCATCTTCCCCTTGTCCTATTCGGGGACCTATCGCCTTGGCTCCTGCTCCTCACTTCAGTGGCTAATACACCGTGTTCCAAGCTCACACTGCGAAACTTAGGGGGATATTATTCAAGATAATCTAAGTATAAAACTTCTAATAAAGTTTTTTTAAACAAAGTAGTTCTAGGTATATACCAAAAGAAATTATTATCAAAATTGACTTGTGTAATCTTGGCTTTTTGTGAGTCTGATAGCATGTTTTTGGATAATATCTGAGAGGAGTTAGATAGGTAGTATCTAGTAACAGCTGTTAAACATTTGGATACATGTTCCAATTATCGCTTAAAAAATAAACATGTGCAAATTCAAAATCAATGCTGTTACAGGATAAACCACGAAAGTCCACTTTTGGTGCTTTTGAGTTGAATATATTAAAAAAAATCTGTATTTCATTACGTTAGTGGACGAAACACTGAAGCCTTGGGCAGTAGCTACTTGCCTGTGCCATGGCAACTACTCTCATAGTCTGACCAGTCAAGGCAAGTCGGGCTATTGTCAAATAATGGCAGTCTACTATCAGGTCAACCGCTCGCACTGTGTAACCTGACCATGCTGTCAAATTAATTAAGTTCCTCCTGTCCTAAAATGAGTTTTGTAACTCATCGGGATTGCTCTAGCAAGAAATAAAAACAATGAAAAAAAAAAATATATTATTCTAATGCATAGTTTTTATACGAGGAATTAATGTGCCTTTCATATTATGCCCGATTTTTGTAATTAAAAAAAAATGTATTTTAAGAATAGGAATTGAATTCTTAACTCTTATTCTTAAATTCTTAACTTAAAAAAAAACAATTTTTTGAAAAACATTATTTTTTTACAAAAACTTGTTATAGTACCTACCCGTTGTTTGGAGGAACTGAAAAAAATGAGTAAAGATTATAATAAACACTCAGAATAAACATGTGTAAACTTGTTTATTATAAATATATGAATACAATTTCTATTTTATATTTATATTTATCAAAACCATTGCAATATACACACAAAAATTACGCTGTGTACATAAAGCTATGGTATGTATCAGTGGCGGCTCGTGACTTTTGGTGAGCTAGAGTGCTAATATTAACAAAAATGGCATTATTGATGTCGTTGTAGCCGAAATATATTTTTAATTTTTTTTTCGAAAATTTATTTTTTGTATGAAGATTTTCAGGAAATTTCAGTTTTGCCGTGCGCCGCACCGATTTCCTGAAAATAATCATACAAAAAATAAATTTTCGAAAAAAAAATTAAAAATATATTTTGGCTACAACGACACCAATATTGCCATTTTTGTTAATATTAGCACTCTAGCTCACCAAAAGTCACGAGCCGCCACTGGTATGTATACAAAACTATGCTATGTACAAAAAACAAAGATGTATGCACAAAATATTCTATTTACACAAAAGTATGCTATGCTTCCAAGTTAATGCTTCATTCTGACAGCCCCGTCTATCCGAATGGTTTCCGCATTCAACATGGGATTCTCGATGATGTTCGCCACGAGCATGGCGAACTCGGACGGGTTTCCCAGTCTCTGGGGGAACGGGATACTGCTGGCTAGTTCAGCTAGGGCTTTGTCGGTAAGCTTGCCTGCCATTGGTGTTAAAAAAAGTCCTGTAAATTTTAATTAATTTGTTATTTTTTTTAATGTTAACTTTTTAATAGGTAGGTAGTTTTTTAATCAAAAAATGTCCTCGATAAATTAGACAAAATTCAGTCTAAATCTTTTCAAATAATAACTGGAGTGATGCAATCATCGCACTTCAAGTAGAATTTTCTGATCCTCTTTATTTAAGGCGTCAACTATTTGCTGACAAATTTGTTCTTAAAAAAAAAATCTCCCTTATACAAATTAAATTATTGTCACTATCCCCAATAATTTTATAAGGTATTGGCATCCTGAAAAGTCATACCAATCTCCCGGCCCGTACTGTCAATAATATGTTGAATGTCATTATTTCATTTAAATGGCCCTACTCTTCTCTTTTGAGGATGGCTCCAAATCTCCCGACTCTCCTAATTGTGGTATAGGTATTAACGTTTACCACAATAATTCTAATAACAGAATGTTTCTTTAAATATGAAGCCAATTTTCAGCCCATATACAAATCTCTCAAATATATAATCAAAAATAATTTTGAACATTCCCTTGTTCTCTCAGTTCACTCCAAAAGCTTGAATACAGTCCTCTTCTGATCACTTATTCGAGTGCTGATAGCCTCCGTTCAAAGCTCTGAAAAAACCGTAACTCTGATTTGGACTCCTGAACATGTTGGCATCATGGGTAATGATATTGCGGATGCTTTGGCAAAACAAAGAGCATCAAACCCTATTGTTACCCTCGTAAACCACATTCCCCTATCTGACATTTTTTCCATCATCAAGGGAGCCTCAATACAAAGGACTATCCTATCAAAACTGTGGTTACAACAATTCCCCCATTTTTCAGAAAGAAATTTCCTCACTTATTCGAATGAGAATTGTTCTATTCCTTTTCACCTTTTTAAAATTCACATCCTTGACTCCCCTGATCGTACATTCTGTGGTCTAGAAGTGCGAACTATATTACGTCCCTCGAAAAAAAAAACAAATATCCTCTCTTCTATCAAGCCTTATCTAAAATTGCCTCCCCTCCATTCAACGTCTTATCTCTTCTTTGTCTGAACTCGACTCCAATCTTCATTAAAATTTTGAAATCTCCTCCTTCCGCCATTGAAATTTAAATCTAAAACAAATCGCAAAAAGGGCAATATTTCACCGAGACAAAATAGTGGCACAAACAATTAGAAAACCAAACCAAATGTCAAGTATTCTTTGGAGGGTTCGTCACATGGTGACCATCGCAATTTAACTGGTTTCACCGATACCTACATCGAAGCATACCTAACCTAACCTAACCAGTATTACGGCTCACCCACCAAGATGTCCAAGTTAAATAGGGTACTTTCATAAGAACAGAAGAGCATAGATGATGCATGAATGGAGATAGAGTTGTGTGGCAATTTAACCAACCTGGTGCAATGGTGACCACCCTGATTCCTTGTCCGGCCAGGTCCCTGGCGATGGGTAGCGTCATGCCGACCACCCCAGCTTTGGAGGCCGAGTAGGCAGCCAGGCCGGCGTGGCCATCATAGGCCGCCACACTGGCCGTGTTGATAATCACTCCCCTCTGGCCATCAGCATTTGGAGCATTCTCTCCCATCAAGCTTGCCGTTAAGCGGATCACGTTGTACGTTCCAATCAGATTTATCTGGAAAAGACAACATGTGCAGTACGTTTATTGACTGTTACAGTCAGATATAACATATCTCGTTCCATGAAAAAACAGAAACAAACCTAACCTTACCTATTTTTATATCGTGTTTTGTTTTATGTCGTTACCATTATGATGTATCTTATTATATTATCTGGAAATGAACCAATAAGGGTCATGTAAAACATTGAATCAGATCTGGAAATGAAATCATGACTTTTGATATGGGAGATGTGGATAAAATTGAGAGTTTCATTCCGGTTATGTAATCTGGAAACACAACCCGAATCACATTGAATTTTACAATCAGATGACAGACACATATAATATATAAAGGATGTTAAGGGGCGTATTTGACTTACTTTAACTAGATATTTCCGACATTATTTGAAGTAAAAATAAATGTAATTTTGGTCTCCGGTGACTTTTTAGATCTAGAGTCAGTTTTTTTTTTTTAAATTTATTTCTTCAAAACCAAACAAAATAAAAAATTCTTCCTCATGTCGTCACTGGTCATTCGGTTGAGTAACTAACCAATCCCTCAACCCGCTCCTAACTGTCCAATATTTACTTTTAAATACGAGTGTGCTTTAGACCACAGGAATGAAGTAAAACTTGGAGAGAAAGAAAATGTGCGCGCGCACTGCTCTTTCTTCTTGCTCCTACAGTATTTATAAAATTGTTCAAGAACAAAATGAAATTACGAATAATCTTCATGCACTGGCTATGACATACTGCTCTCTCTTGCTTCTACAGTGTCATACAGCCCGTTCGCCTCGCCCATAACGCATTACACTTTTCGTAACGCATTTGCCAGCTTACCCCTCAAGCGAAAATAAGTTTTACTTCAAAAATGTCACCGGAGACCAAAATTTCATTTTTTTTTACTCCAGTATCAAATAAATTCAATATGGTGCCATTGAAAGGAATTTCAATGTCAATATGGCTACACTAGTGCCTCTAGCAGCCAGCTTTATTGATATTGCTAATATATTTTACTGAAGTTAAATATATTATAAAAATTATTATTAATGTTTTCCTCTAAAACAGACATTGAATTGAATTCCGTAAGTCTAAACTTAAACTTTGGTAGAAATGTTAATATTATGAAATTGGCATTTTCAAATTTATTCAGCTATTTACTCATGTATTTGTGTTTCGAAAATTATAATTCATTTGTTTTTTCCTTAATTGTTTTTTTTCTTTGCATCACCAAACGCTCCAAGTAACTTTTTTGGAGTCAATTTTCGCCTGGGGCATGGTTTGGCTGGTTTGCCAGGGTTCAGCCATTGCGATGAGCGCTTCTGATTATCGTACAGGATCCACTTTTCATCACAGGTAATGATTCGATTTAAAATCCCTTCATTATTGTGCCGGTTGAGTAATGCAACGCAGCAGTCAACCCGCGTTTGTTGATTTGCTTCACACAATTCGTGAGGTACCCACCTTTCAAGCTTTTTCACCTTCCCAATTTGCTTCAAGTGCATTAAAACAGTTTTATCACTAACACCGCAGCCTGCAGCTAACTCGGACGTGGTTTGCGATGGATCCGCTTCCACAAAAGCCTTCAATTCTTCATTATCAACTTTGGTATCGTTACCTGTTAATCATGTGATGAATAGTGGATCCTGTACGATAATCGGAAGCGCTCATCGCAATGGCTGAACCCTGTCGAACCAGCCAAACCATGCCCCAAGCGAAAATTGACTCCAAAAAAGTTACTTGGAGCTTTTGCTGACGCAAAGAAAAAAAACAATTAAGGAAAAAACAAATGAATTATAATTTTCGAAACACAAATACATGAGTAAATAGCTGCATAAATTTGAATTTGGAATTCCTAACCAAAGAGAAGATATTTGAGATCAAAGTTGCCAGTACGGCAAAACGCCAATTTCATTTGTAAGGACCTAATATTTCCCTAGCACAGGCATTTATATAGAAAAGGTATGTGTGTCTTTCAAAGAATAATTATTTTTTAAATATATTAAAGCTATTTTAATTAGACTTCAATGACTAAAATAACTTCAACATTTTAACTTACCCTTATAACCCTAGTGAAATCATCCAGAGGATATGGTTGCTTTTTCTTAAAGTTATATGCTCGAGCTGCACCGAAAATACCAGCGCAGTTCACTGTCACGTCTAATTTACCAAACTTGTCTTTTGTTTGGGCAACAGCATTCTGGACATCAACTTCTGAGCAAATCTGAAAAAAACAATTAATATTGCATAGGTATGTGACGTTTATACTGTAATAGCGGGTCTGTAGGCATTTTAAGATTTATACATAAATGAAACAATATTAATTTGTTTGAACCATTATGTTTTGAAATATTACCACTATTAAAAAGTACGCGACTTATAGGATTCTTCTTTCGTGTGGTGGGGGGTCAGAGGGGGAAATCTAGTTCTGCGAGCCAGTCTAGGGCCTCAGGTGTCGCCCTGTTGACCTCATCAATCCCGCCGGGGAATGAACGAAGAGGGCATTCGTTGACCACATGTTCGGTGATCTGCATTGCACCGCATTCGCACATCGCCGACTCTTTAAGGCCCCATCTCTGTATCATATGGGCACAACGGCTATGGGAGCACCTTATCCTATTGATGGCGGACCAGAGTTTGCAAGGCAATGAGAACCCAGGCTGTCTCTCGGTGGAGTTTGACACTCAAGCTTCCACCTATCTTTTGGGGGGCGAGAGGTGATCGGAGGAGCCTTTCTTCTTCTATCCAGAAGGGTTTTCGGGACTTCAAGCGGCATGCAGAGTGAGAGACGACATGATCATGCAAAGGAATTGCGCTTTTTTGCAGGGGCCTTCTTGTATTCCCTCAGTGTTGCAATCTCTCGCCTGATGTTTGGCGGGGTTATATTTGCAAGTACGGGGAGCCAAGGGAGAAGAGTAGATTTTAAAGTTCCGCTGATGGTTCGCATTGTGGGCGAAGTGTGGGCGCTTCTGACCCTCACTGGAGCACAGTATTCAGCTGTTGAGAAAACCACCGCAATGGATACCATTCTGAGCATGTTGGTGTCGCATCGCCAACTAGTTTCAGCTAACTTACTAAGTTAAGTCTTGTCTTGGTTTTTTTGCCAACTGTTTACAAGTGTTGCCGGTAGTTCAGGCTCCTGTCCAAAGTAACTCCAAGAAAGCGGGGGTCATGATAAATATTTTTTCCATCAAACTGAATACAGAGTTTGGCGTTTGCCTGTGAATTGCTAAGATGTCACAACTTTTTTTGACCCATTAGGCTTTAGTCGCCAATTGAGAAAATTTATTTCATAGTCTTAAGGTACGAATTAAGGATCTCTTCTGCTGCTTTGAGGGTTTTGGCTTGGGCTGCGATGGTAATTTTTTTTCCTTCAGCGTGAGGAAGATCTCGAGTATAGATATGAAAAGCGAAGGGGCCAGCACTGAGCCTTGGGCAAGGCCATTATTTAGGGGTATTTTTTTTTTTGCTTTTTAGCCCCCAGAAAAACCCTGAAAGTAGGGCCAGTTTTTATTTATAGGATTGTCTAGAAATTTTCATTAAGATGTAATTAGAGCCTTGTTGAGGGACTCGTTTTTGAGGATATGGAGTTTTTTAAATACCAATCCAAATCTTGTCCTCTTAATTTGTCTTCTTAATTTGGTGGGCCTTGTTTTCAATTCCTTATTTTAGACTTGACACATTTTCAAGTATTTTCACATGATGCTTATGTTCTGATCTTGGTAGTACTTGACTTTAGTTCAAACTGAAAGTGTTAGTTTATGCGTTAAATGAAAAAGGTACACTGGGCAGATCGCAAAGTGACACCAAAACTAACTCGCCCAAATTACAAATACTACAAATACTTTGGGGTTTTATTAGGAGATAAATAATGTGTATGAATTTGCTATGTGGTAACCGAACAAAACAGTAGGTTAGGTTAGTTTGGGTTAGGTAAGTTAGGTTTGTTGTTTGTTGGTTCCATCTCTATGTTTTCTTGAATGTTCTGTTGGTTGTATAACCAGCTTACATAAGATTAAGAACCGTTCTCATCTAAGGCGATATTATGTGGACACACATAGTGTGGCATGTACCTTTCTTCTAAATACCATTCCAACTCTAAGGCCTCCTAATAAATAAATATACCTAATCACTTGTATCATAATGTAAAATGTATCTCTAAATAAACATTCTTACGTCAACTGGAACAAAGAGTGCATTGTGGCCGACCTCCTTGCTGAGTTCATGTCCTTTAGAGGTGGGCAGGTCGCAGATGACGACCTTGGCCCCCTCCTTGATCAGTTTCTCCATGGTGGCCCGGCCGAGCCCTGAGGCGCCCCCCGTCACCAGACCCACTAGGCCCTGGAATCCCAAGAAATAAATCAAATGCTACATACAAAAATCTGTATTTGGGTAATATACCAAAAGAAGGTGTAAAGATGCCTGTCTTTTCAGATTGTATTTCTATTGTTGTTGATTGTTGCCTGTTAAACGTACATATTTTAATAAATTTAAAGAAATATACAATTTCAAATAAAACCTAGATGAACACAAGTTTTTATTTTTGACATTTTCCCAGCAAAGTGGATATAACGAACAAAACATACACTATATTAAGTAAGTACCTACGTACTTTTAAATTATACTATTTTAGATAAACTAAGTTAATTTCTTTATTTGCATGCAATACATTAATGAATATTAAAATTCGTTTTACTCTACTTTTGAATGTTAGATAAACGAAACATTACTTTGCGGGTGGTTACCTTAAACATTCTGCACGTGCAATCTGACGTGTTCAAACTTTAAAAAATGAATGAAAACCTTCGAAATGAATGTTGAAAACATGCAGGCAGACCAGTCCGCGTTATGTAGTAAACTTTTGCAACAAATTGCCTAATTGTAAAATATGGGCTTTGATATTTCAACCTTTCACGATAATTTTTTATTTACAAAAGTGTTATTTGTAGGCGCGAAACGATTGTCAAAACAATCGAAGCATAAATAAACCAATCACTAGATTGATAACTTCGTGCTTTTACTATAGAGAAATTTTCGACACTATTTGACCATAGATATAGGGTAAATATAGATTATTTTATCACTTTTTTTTCGCCCCGACTTCTTGACGTCACACACACCATCGACTAGGATAGAGGAAACTAAAAAAATGTGCGACCATAGACAATATAATTATCTTTCGGTACCTACCCAACTCATATGCCAAAAATATTATTTAAAAAAAAAAATGATTGGTTAAACAGAAAAATAAAAAACTCAGTTATGTTTTGGTATTTTATTATAAGCACGTATAAAACAGATAATACAAGAAAAACTAACCATCACACCAATTCCGAATATACGAAGGCGTTGTTTTAAAGGTAAACTCTTCTATTGAACAGATTATAACTTTTATCAGGTCTAAAATAAATTTACCATATTACCGAGGGTAGATATAACCAAGGTCCATAGACACTTCGTTTGAACAAGATGTTTGATGCTCCAGTCCTGAAGTTCTGTGTTCTCTCAAGGATAGCGGCGCCACAGAGTGGTGGAACACGTCAACACCCCAGATGTACTGGCCTCCATATCCTGACGTGACACCACCAAAGTTACTGTTCTACATACCTGCAACAAACAATCATGTGTCATCATTAAGATGCTAAATCAATACTTTTGGGTATGCATCAAAATTGGTCAATTGACCTTCACAAAAAAGATTTAAGAAAACTTAAAACATTAGTAGAAACCTCATACTACGTTCGGTGGATAAAGTTCAGTACCATCAAGCAAGCTAATCATCTCTATATTAATATTTTTACCTAGGTAATAATTTATAATAATATAGTAAAATGCAAATACATACCCAGACAGTCCTGTGAAGGAAACGAGTTTCTCTTTATAAACCCAGCACTAGTAGCCACCACCAGCAGTGTAGAAGGAATGAGACACTATATGTGTGACAATTTGGTGTTCAAAACAAACACAGGCATTGTATGATCGAGCTGAAAAGATTAATTAAAACAACTTTACTATCATGACACATCTGACAGATCAAAACACAACAAGATAAATGCATGAAAACAGGATTAAATTGTGCAAATGAATGTACCTTTGACATTATGAAATGGCTTGAATTATTCGTATTATGAAAAAAAAAATTATATTTCATCACTCTTCAACTAGAAAAATGACAGTTCGGAATGAGCTTAGAATTTCATATAAATAATCAATATAAATATTTGTACCTGCATTTTGGTTACAATGCACCCTGTTTCACGAGAATATTGCCTCATTTTAGGAAGTTTAAAAGTAGACAAAACGTTATTTTATTACGCATTTTGCATTCGATCTGCCAATTCTCATCGGACATTCCCGAAACAGATTCTCCTTTCTTTCCCAGGACGGAAACTTATGCCGAATTGAATTTACGTCTACACAGCCTTCCACACTCAACGATATTTAGGTGGCATTTCACAAAAAATAACCCAAACATTTACGTTAGAACAGTCTGCAACAGCCGCGCGCCAAGTTGCGTCAAACATAAATACACCATAGAACAATACTGTTTATATATAAAATATACTCGTGTTCTATTGGTCGCAGCATGGTCGCTGCCTTCTTGTCGTCACACAGTCATAGATATTTCTCATCTTCGTTCCTGTTGAAATTTTGGATCGGAGTTAT